>SNQN01003877.1:0-20524 GCA_008642245.1 Bassia scoparia | reverse complement strand
CTTAAGATCTTCACACATTCAATCCATCAGGTGTTGATGAC
Source organism: Bassia scoparia (assembly GCA_008642245.1). Taxonomy (NCBI): domain Eukaryota; kingdom Viridiplantae; phylum Streptophyta; class Magnoliopsida; order Caryophyllales; family Amaranthaceae; genus Bassia; species Bassia scoparia. The sequence goes on along the minus strand of SNQN01003877.1, from coordinate 20,483 downwards.
ATAAATGAGGAAGAGTTAAGCATTCAGAAGATCTACAAGAATGGACAACTATATCAAGCATTGCCCTTTGGTGAGATTGTTCTGATGCGATGAGATATTTTCCATGACAAAGACCACTATCTTGATGCAATTAAGGACTATTCCATACAAAGTCGAGCTGATTTGCTAAGGGAGAAGGTTGACAACAAGAGATATATAGTGTGATGTGCATGTGCTGAGTTTGAGTGGAGGTGTCATGCATCAGTGTTGCCTGATGGAATAACCTGGGCCATTAAGATCTTGAGAACTCTACTTCCCTGCACAAGACTGAGTCATAATCCATCGGCTGGAATTAAGTGGTGTGCTAACAAGTTATTTGAAGACATTAGAGCCAATCTTGAAGTACCGACCAAAGAACTGGTAACACTGGTTGAGGAGAGGTTTAGGGTCACAGTCCCACTGTCAACCATGTACAAGACTAAAGCATAAGTAGTCAATGACATTCAAGGCACACATGAAGAGAGCTATGCAAGGCTGCCTCAGTATGTTCATATCATCAAAGAAAAGGACCCAAAATCTTACTTTTACATTAGTTGGCTTCATGCTGGACCAGAAGAACCTCTAATTTTCAAGAAAATGTTTATCAGCTTCAAGGCACAGTATAAGGGTTTCCCTCTAGGGTGCAGACCACTAATAGGTATAGATGGCTGCCTCCTTAAGGGAAATTTCAATGGTTGTTTGTTGCATGCTGTTGCACTTGATGGCAACTAGCAAAGATTTTCAATTGCATATGCTGTGGTGTCTGAGGAGAGTAATGACAATTTGCTCTACTTCTTTAGATGCATATGGAATTCCCTCAAAGATGAAGGTCCTCAAACATGGACCTTCATGTCTGATAGAATGAGGGTAARCAAAACTATATCTGAGAAACTGCATTTCACATTTATTAGCTATTGTTTGGATACTGACATGTTTCACTGATGAATGTAATTAAGGGGTTGAAGGATGTTTAAAATAGGTGTTCTCACAAGCAACCAAGAGAATATGCTTTAAACACTTATTCAAGAACTTTACAGTAAGCATGCCATAATTTTCCCTTGTTTCTTAAAATATGGTTACCGACATTATCACTAATTTATTTGACATTCAATTGCAGAACAAATTTCGTGGACCTGCATATGAAGAGTTTTTTGGCAAGCTGCGTATGCTTTCAATGAAATTGTTTTCCTAAAAGCAATGGAGAAGATCAAAGATTTAGATGCTGCAGCTTACCAATACCCAATGGATGCAGATGTCTCTCTGTGAGCAATATTTATATTTGACCCAAAGGTTTGCTGTGCAAACAACACCAACAATTTCACTGAATCTTGGAATGAAACTCTTGGTTTAGATAGAATGAGACCCATTTTTTCCTAATTGGAAGGTATATTCACATTAATTGTAATCAATTTTGATAMTCAAACATATTTATKGGACTAACATAATGAATTGAATGTATCGGCCATAAGGAGAAGCTGCAAGGTCAGGATAGGATCAAGGAAAGCACAATCAGAGCCTTGGAAAGAAGGTAATGTAACACATTATGCCAAAGAGATGATCGGGAAGATGAGTGAGGATGCCATAGGGTGTCAAGTTTATGTCTTAGGAAGGGGAAAGTGGGAAGTTGTTGATGGCAAAACTGCATTTCCCATTGACTTAATGACAATGGAATGCAAATGTGGGAAATAGAAAATTTCAGGTTTGCCTTGAAAACATGCCATGAAGGTGATTGACTTAAACAGATTGAACCCACACTCCTAAGTCTTTGAATATTACTCAATTAGGAAGTACAAGCCGGCATAGAACTTAACAATATCTCCAATGCAAGACTACACTCAGTGGGGAACAAATTAGTGGTGTAGATACCTATATTTACCCATAACCCAAGAAGAACAATGATAAGACACCCTTTGCAACACACAAGCCAAATCAAAAGAACTAGGACCCTAACAGACCCTAAAAAAGACAAGTTCCCTAACACCGAGTAGTTTTTCAAGTACTTAGCACCTCAAAAAATAAGATTTAATTTTCAAATAATTTTAACTTATTTTAAAACATTTTCTAGAATTTTTCAGATTTTTTTTGGATTTTTCTAAGCATTTTTGCAATTTCTCGTGGTTTCTAGCAATTTGATTAACTTTGCAATAATTAAATAAATCATCAAAACAGCTCCAAAAAGTACGAGATTTTAACATAAAATACTAAATTTTATAATGAATTTTTACATATTATTCCATAATTTTCCGACTTGTGTGTGGTTAAATATTTATGAATTTTGTAAGCAAAACGCGCAACGCAGCGAAACGAAACATTCTGGAAGCTTTCGGAACGTTCCGGGCCCCTGCTTGCTCGCCAAGGGTGTCCACATTCATTCCGTGGCTTCCCTTGCATGCTTGTCCACGTTCAAAGCACATAATCTATTTTTTCCTAACTTAAAACCGAAAAATAAAACCAAATAAGGCAAGTCAAATCGTGCATGCTTGTTAATCACCCTTAATATGCTTTAACAAAGACTAGCAAATTTCGTGTTTTACGCCTAATAAGATAAGCAATAGACAACCGACATTATTAGGCTCTTGGAATACGGAATTAGCAACACATGTCACAACAAACTAAACATTATTTGCATCTATTTCTGTTAAATAACCCACATAGTAATTTACATGATAAATTAGGGTTAAAACGAAATTATGATTGTTGTTGTCTTTTTTACAATGAACTCGTAATGATCGAGTAGAGGCCGCTGGATGCGGGGGGCGTTATGCAATACTTCGCCTTTACCCTTGTCCCTCTAATCCATAACCTTTGGTGCACGACTAGACTATGAAGTCCTTCGCTTTGCTTTATGCAATTATAGGCAAGGCTTAAACCGGGTTCCGAAGCTTCTCGAAAGAAGTGCGGTGGCGACTACCTCTACTCGTTTYGAGTATAATACACACAACTCCAGGCATACTCACACTATGCAGAGGCAAGAATTCAATTCTAGCAAAACCAAGGTCATCACCTAATTGTACCCCCCAAGGTAGAGGGATTGGACCCAGTCCGGCCCGGTGACGCCCGTATAGTTCCTGGCGACTTCATTAGGGAATTAATTAAATCTATTACCTTTAGTGATGTATGGTCGTATGGACAATATTCGAATTGTTATGCGAATTCAAGGTCTTAAATACGACATGTGTTAGGCATCTTGCATTACGCGATAAGTGTGTTCTACACTTAAGACTAGACTAAGGGGGCTCACTTAAGATTAGCGTTGGTGCATTACCTATGGAACCAACTCTTAAGCTTGATGCCCATCCCCACCATGACGCGCGACCGAGTGCACTACAGAGCCGTAATAGTTTAGACCTCCTTTGATTATTACAACGGGCGGGATGTGTTAAGGATCGTTCTAAGCCTAGTCATGGGACCTTCTTAGACACCCAGACTGACCCATTCGGAAACATAGCAACACACTAGCGCTCATGCTAGTATGACTACATGCTATGTGTTTTTAGTCTAAGGACCCTAGCTTTGCATATATAACAAACAAGTCATCGAGTAATGTAACAGTCCTCATATAGCTAGGTGATCATTCTTTAGGYGTCGTAATGTCAAAATGGTTGTAAACTAAATCATGAGGCGTTGCATCTTGTTGAGTCATACAATTATAAACGGACGTCGAACCTTTGCACTTCGTTATTTAAAAAAAAGAGCAAAATTTTGAAAAATTCAAAAAATTCAAAAAAAAACATCGGCAAAAAACAAAAAATAAAATCGAAAAAAAGAGTGAAAATGAATAAAAGGCGAAAAGAAAATTTCCGACATTCATGCTTTTTACTTTTTGAGTCAGTCAATAGGCAAGGGAATGATCACCCCAAAGGAATGCAATGCATTACAGGTTGAACCAGCATAGAACTTAACTTTTGGTCCATGTGCAAACAGGATAGGGCGAAGCTCGAACGCACCACCGACTTGGGTTTGTAAACACGAGGCTCGTCTAGTTCGGGGTGAGACCCTAGTCACTTCCATAGTTCCTAAGAGTCGAACCATTTGGAAGCCCATTCCGAGGTCAAGGCCCTCCACCAGTAGTTCAATAGACACCGAAGAAACATCATCCTCCTCACCTCAACCAATGGGTGAAGAACATGACGCCATRGCCAAGATGCAAGCCACCATCCAGGCTTTACAAACCAAACTTGCTGCACTTGAGGAAGCTAAGTCATCCGAGGTTAGTCTAAATAACCTTGAAAAGATGGTCCTGAAGGCAACCAACAAGAACGCCTACTTTGAGACACCTTAACTGGAGGATATTTCAGCCAAAATCCCCGAGAAATTCTCTGTTGCGGACTTTCCAAAGTTCATACATACTGATGATCCTAGATTCCATCTAAAGAGGTTTAGGGCTACCATTTCTTTTAAGGGAATTAATGTTGCTTTATTCCCTAACGTTTTCCCCATGTCCCTAGACCTAGTGTTCCATAAGTGGTTCTTTTCACTTCCCGACAAAGACATCGCTACTTGGGATGACATCACTCAAGCATTCATGGCACGCTATCACATCAATATTCAAGTTTCCACCTCTCTTAGGGAACTTGAAATCRTCAAGCAGGATGAAAAAGAAGGATTCACCATCTACCTTGCTCGTTGGAAAGAGGTGGCCGCTCAAATGGTGAGTCCTCCGTCTGAAATGGAGTAAGTGAAGATCTTCATCAATAACTTGCTGCCGAAATACCGCAACCATCTACGGCACTTAGACTTTGGCACATTTGACAAGGTCTACCGCATCAGCATTGAAATTGAAGATGACCTTATCAAAGAAATCTCCAAGAACAAGGGAACCTACAACAAAAAGAATGATGCATCCAACCACAACAAGAATCCGCGTKATTAACGACAAATTTTATCGCCCGTCACAAAAATGGCCAAAAAATGTTATATTACTGACGTTTTTTATAGGACGCAATTTACCGACTGTTTTTAAAAATTTACCGACTGTCTTATAAAATGGACGGAACTTAACGTCCGTTTTTCAATTTTCCCGACCGTTAGCAGGTCGGTAATATGGTCAAATGTTTTTTTGACATTGATACATAATTACCGACCGCCTACGTGGCATTACCAACCGTAGACGGTCGGTAAATATATTTTAAAAAAAGTTAAAATCCCAACCGACCAACACCTTATTAGCAAGAGCTAGTACTCCACTGCCTCACCATGACTCAAGTCATTATACAACGCAGTAACTAGCAGATCCTCATCCATCATAGTTTCTGGAGGATCATGAGGCACTGCAGGCTCAGAACAACTATGCTGCCTCGCAACACGCTCACCAAGGTACCAAACAGACCCTTGAGGCCCCCAAAAGATACGTTGCCTTTTAGTAAGCTCGGTCGTTGCAACAAACCTCCTCGACCTTGTATTTCCTACTCGCCTCCAAGGGCGCCACTYGACCTGCAGGAAGATGTGGTTAAAATAACAAACATTCGAAGAAAACATGCAAGTAAAAGGCAATGAAACTCACCTCAGCTGGGTTTAGGGGGCGGCAAATCCTCCTAGGCTGTTGGAGTCCGCCAGTCCAAGTCGGAGTGTCTCGAGGTGTCCACCGCATCATCGCGGGCCACCGAGCAGGCTGTGCATGGGGAGACAACCTAGGCACCAAGCCCATACGTGGAAAGTACTCATACACCCAGAATTGTAATTACAGCTAACAGGATCAGCCAACAAGGGTAAACCAAATACAGACAAGGCGGTAAAAGTCAAAGAAAATTACCTCAAGCACTCTCCAATTCAACAGCCAGCTAGTGCGGGAATTGTAGTACCATCTAGCTGACGGCAACACATCCTCATGGAATGGACCAGAGCAGCATAGCCTATTCCGCCCCAATCAAAGGAAGAAAAAGTAGAAAGGTTCTCTAGAATAGGGAGAAAGCGAAGCTGAACTTTACCTCTCGTGCCCTTATCGAGATACAAAGCTGTGCAAAGCATCACAAAGATAAAAGATCCTAGCTGACTGCTCATCTGTGGTACCCGCTAGCTTTAGACCATCCATGAGCACTGTAGGACGTGGGCCGCACTCGCGTATAGCGGGCGCGCAGGCTTGGTACTACATTGAGGTGCTTGCGTGGGCTTGAGCCACGGAACCCGCACGTGAGTGCGTTGGGTAGTGTTGTCAAGTAAGGGAGTCGCCACCGTGCCTATAAAGGTTATTCACGGACGCCCGAAACGTTGGTGCCAATTAATGGGCCCCACGTCCATCCAATACCAGTCGTGGGTTGGGGACATGGTAGAATCGGATCTGTAACCCATTCGCCCGCATTACGGCCTCTACTCGGTCTCATTGCAATTCGCATTCATCACGGTTATGAATGCACATAACTTACATTTTTAGCCACTTAGAAGCGTACTAACCCTAAAGATTACTACGAAAGTGGGTTTCTATTATGGCACAGAGACTACTAACCTAGAAATTGTGACCAACTTTGCGTTAATCAAATTAAGAACGGTGCCTAAACCGGTTGTCCATCAATTTTGACTTTAATGTGATACGCATAATTTCGGGTTTTATTTAGCAAAATATATACAAATGATTACACAATGACAGATGGAAGTATAATAACTTCAAAAACATATATACAACCAATCTTACCCTAAATCGCAAACAAAACAAAAGTTAGTTCGTAATAGAAAACGAGCGAAACGAATCTTCCGCTTGGATCGCTATACAAGGACAAACAAAAAAGTGTTAGTTCGTAATAAAAGACGAGTGAAATGTAACCTTCCGCCTTGAATCGCTATACAAGGTAGAAAATCGTTAGTATTGACAAGTGAAATAATAATGAAATGAACCAAAAAAAGGAGAAAAAACAATGAAAAACTGAAACGTTAAAGACAATCCTACATATTTACATGGAACAATCAAATAGTGAGTTTCTACATGTTGGTTAATTAGATCGAACTCGTAATAGTTATTATTAGATTGAGAAAGAGTAAGTTAGTGCGAGTAATCTCAGAAATAAACTTGTTTATTGCTGTTGAATCGAAACAGAATCGATGCTTAGAATCAAGACAAATGTATTTGAGTGTTTGAGAGAGTGAGAAGAGAATACGCAAGTTAGGAGGGAGAGAGAGAATAGAACGTGTGTCGAAAAACGTGTGTGTTTTCGGAATGAGCAAGGCACGTATTTATAGGCACGAGAGGCACGAGGAGCAAGAAAACCTCGCGTATAAACGCAGGGGACCTGCGATATACGCAGGTGGCCTGCGTATATACGCAGACCTACGTATATACGCAGGGCCTGCGTATATACGCAGACTGTATGCATATATGCTCCGTGTATTTTTTGATTTCCTCCGATTCTTATTTCCTATAATACGTGATTTGCCTTGATTCGACGCACCTAGACACACTTGCTCTCAAGCAAGGAGGTTCTAGAGTGTTCTAGTATAGGTCTATCGTATGTCGGAGTATTTTTTTGTGTATTTTTTTTTTTTTGTATTTTGTGCGTATAAAAATTATAAAATCATAGAAAAATGTAGAAAATTCAGAAAAATAATCTAAAAATACTGGTGAGCTCAGAATGTGAGAGTGTGTGAAAGAGTGGAATATGGAGATACCAATATAAATTATTTAAAAAATCCTAAATAGAGAACTAAAAAATGGAAAATAATTAAAATAAATAAAAAGAAATGTTTTGCCCTTTTTATTCGTCCTTTTGCTCAATAGTTAGGAGTAGATACTCACGTATTTCAACTTTGTTGAGTTCAAAGCATCTTTTTTGAGTTGAAAACATCGAGAACGCGTATGTTTCATCACTGATTATCTTTTTGGGGAGACATTTGGGTGTCTAAAGCACACTTGCATGCTTGTTGTCAGCTCTCAGTTCGCAGACGAGAAGCGATCGAACTATCCGGTCATCTAGCAAGGATTCGAAAAGCTTGATCTCACTATACCAACAGGGACAAGCTTGTTAGTGAAAGCAGTCCGTACGCATGGCAAATTCATAGGGAGTCAAAGCCATTTCCCCCATGAGAAGTGAAGGTGTTCGCGGTGTCTCAAAACACTCATCTCAGCCGAACACAAGAGTTTAGGAGCAAGCGAGTACGACTGGCTAATCATGCTGAAGATGAAGTCAAAAAGCTGCACCGGCCTAAGATGTCCCACACTCTCTGCGACGCTCAAAGAAGCTTTGCGGAACAGATCGCCAATCGTCGTGAGAAGTTCAATATGTCCAGTCTGTAGTCATTCTGCATGAGGGATGACACAAGGGTTAGCAAGAAAGACATAACAAAAGGTAACTAAGCAAGTGAAAGCAACATACCCGTCCATGTCTTCGAACTAGTGGAGATGTGAATAATAGGGAAGCAACACAGCTCTGATTTGTTCCCAATTAGTCACCCTCATCTCTTGAGGGACTACCACCTGCTTCTCTCTTCGGACTAGCATGCTACACAGCAAAATTGAGCAAAGCTTCAGAAAACAACGGGTAAGCATAACAAGCTAAAAATGGGCTCTTGCATACAACACAAGGGCCCTCCAGCGGTTACAGCTAATCATGGCAACATGGTCAAAGGAATGCACAATTTCCCAACAATCTAACCAATAGGCAAACAACTAAGGGCGAGAAAGAGCACTTCTTTTTCCTCAGTGAATGTACACTGGCCTATGGAACTCACAATTCCACTCACAAACTCTATATGCAACGAGGATTTCAAGAAGGTGTAATGCACTCACTCATGCGCCATATATCCTAATTAAGTAAGCAATCACCATTAAGAAGCACTTTTTCAAGCTTTAAAGCACTACTTGTAAATCGTACATGGGCAAATTCACATTGTTGCAAATAGGTATGGAAAAGGCTTATTCTAACATCACAAACAGAATAAGAGCAAGGCATTGCATAATTCAACAAGAAATGGGCTGGCAAACTACTATTCAATCATCTCTCAAGTGTAAGCTTACAATGCATAACTCATTCAAATTTTGCACTAAATTTGATGAAACAAGTTGCAAAAGGCTCACAAAGCCATGAATAGGCAAAAGCATTCAATCAATTTCAAGCATACAAGCAAAGGAAAGCCCCAATTCAATTGGCACAAATCGACAAGGCCATATTCAAATGGCATGATTTTGGATATTAATTGCAACTTACAAGTGAATTTCAAGTTTGGAGTAATAACTTACTTGAATTTGGAATTGATGAGCAAAGAGACCTTTTAAGCAATTCAAATGCAACAATGGAGATCGTATGAGTTTTGCAATAGACAAAGCAAGTGGCAAATGGAAAATTAAGCAAAGTGCCAAATAAGGCAGGATTTTCACCAAATAGCTCGAAACACTAGTCGTAATCTGCGCCAGTTTTAGTGCCATTTTTGGCTCCTTTTCGAGCATTTCTTCTGGGCCCACTTTTTTATGCGAACCCATTGCATTCAAATGTCGTTGGTACTTCTCGGGAATTCCAACCACAACTTTCAAAGTCATGCACAATGACAAACCCTAAGCAATGTAAGAATGGGCCCGAAAGTCATCAACTGTGCTACAAATACACCTAAAAGCTACGACAACCATAAGCGAATGCAATCAAGACGAAACAATAGCCACGATCAAGTGAAGATCGAAAGCAGAATCAAAGTAAACGTACACATTCTCCAGTCGAAGTTGCATCATCTCACAAAGGCAGCGTAGCCCGATGTGTTATCGCAACAGCAAGCACCATACAAAAGACATTGGCTAAACGCAATCGTGGCTACACGCGACTTACTTATTTTAGTTTCCCTGATGACTATCGGGTGGATAAAGCGATCAGCACGCACCAACAAAAAGACATTGATATACGCAATCTGTGGGTATACGCAACGTTATCATATATTAATCTCCCAGACGACTAGCTGAGATGGGATAAAGAAGATCAGAGCAGGCATCAGAAAAGACATTGCATATCGCAATCGTGGCTATACACGACGTTACCTCCATATTAATCTCCGGACGATAAGCCGGATGGGATAAAGCAGATCAGAGCACGCTAGCAAAAAGACATTCGCTATACGCGATCGTGGCTATAGTGTATAAACGCGACGTTATCAGTCATATTAATCGTTCCCAGACAACTAGCTGAGATGGGATAAAATCGGTCAAGCAAGCACAGTTCCAAAAGGAGGCATCGATACGGACACCATTTCATCTTCCCAAAGAAGTCCAAATGGCTGCATCATTACGAACACCGCAGCAATTTCCATGAATCTACGGAAGCATGAGTGGACAATGAGATAGAAATCCCCCAGGAAGTCCTAACGAAGTATCGAGGCGGACAACCAGTTACCAAAGGTCACGATGAGTCAGAAACATAGGTGAAGAATACTATCAGCTCTCAAAAGTCCCATGGAATAGAACATCAGGTGGAAACCATCAATGGATATCGCAGAACCGCCATGGAAATCAGAACCATAAGTGGAGATCTCTCAAAAGTCACCAGTGGAATCAGAACCATAAGGTGGAGATCTCTCAAAAGTCACCAGTGGAATCAGAACCATAGGTGGAGATCCTCTTAAAGTCACCGGTGGAATCAACATAGGTGGAGCTACGACAATCTTGTGGTATAGAACCATAGGTTGAAGCAACAACAGTATTTGCTAGTGTAATCAGAACCATAGGCAGAAGCGAAAGATCGCCAGTGAATCGTCAGAACCATAAGCGGAATACGAAACGATGCGGTGGACATCAGAACCGATAGGTGGTAAATGTAAGAAAGCATTAGCAACTGCGACAAGCAAGCAAGCAATTGCAATTCGGCAAGGTGAGTAAGACTAACAGCATTTGATTTTTACAGGTCATCAGTGCGGTACTTTGGCTTCCCATTTTCGAGATTTTTCCTCTCTAAATCACACCCAAGTGGGGGTTCGTAGATAGCCTTAATTTGGTCTTAGCCCAAGACGGCCTAATGATAAGATCCCTTGCAAAACACTTCTAAGTTCATCGAGAGAGTTGGGACCTTGACAGGGCCCTAAAAAAAGGGCAATCACTTACAAATCGACACCCTCTTACCGAATTTATCACTCAAAAAGTAGTTTTAATTTAATAATTTAACTTATTTTTGACATTTTTATACAATTTTTCAGGATATTCTGAATTTTTTCTATGCATTTTGCATTTTTTCTGAGTTTCCAACAATTTAATTGATTTGCAATAATACATTAACATTACTAAAAAGCTCAAAATTCTCAAAACTTTTGCAAAAAGTACCACATTTTACGAGAATTTTTACTTTTTTCAATAACTTTTTAATTTATGGTTTAATATTTTAACGAATTTTTTTTAGCAAAAACACAAACGCGAGCAAGCGGGTCACCCAGGATATTTTTTCCTCGAGACAAAGGTCCGTGGAGGAAATATCCCGAGGATCGCAAATATAATAGCTGCAATCGTATAAATCACGCAATATTTTATTTTGATTTTATCCTATTTATTTTATATGACTCTCTATTTTAAGGCAAAGGCCATCGCAGAAATCAGGCATACCGGGCGCACTTGGGCGCCAGTAACTGGCGTAATTACGCCCATTTTGTTGCCTCTTGTAGCCGATTTCAGCCTCTACATAGATACTAGACCCTCCCCCCTTGTTCTTTGCACTTTGGAGCATTGGGAGAAACTTTTGGGATGGCTTGAGACACGACTCACGCATTCAGCCCTCATACTCTCTCTCCTCTCTAAATACCTCTCTATACAACATAACACATTCAACACATTCAAAAACATCTTTTGCCTTGATCTAGGGGTTTTCAGGGTTTTAAGGCTCCGACAATGGTTCCTAAGGGTCCGGAGCTACATCCTTTCGTGCTCGACAGTTCGTGTTACGAGGTAGGGTTGAGCACGTCTCATTCTAAACCCCCTTTTTGCAATCTTGTTTAGAGATCGACTTTTTATGTAACTTTGCAATGTAATTGACTAATAAACTTGGCAATTCAAAATTAAAGCTAACTCTTAAGGATTTTCAATCCTGCACACGAGTGCTTCACAATGCTGTTGTTTTCTCATGCACTCAATATGCCTTTCGAACAAAGATCGAGGAAAATTTTATCGTGTTCTACTCCTAATAAAATAACTATGGAGAATCGGCATTAGGCTCCTTTGGAATAAGGCGGAATAACACTGACCACACGGGTTATTTAACAGATATCGATGCTAGACACTATTTGCACTAGTATTCTGTTAAATAACCCGCTCTAGTAAGTTGCATGCTCGGGTTTTAAGAACGGAACTGCTGTTGTCTTTGGGACAATGATCACAAAACAAGTAGCGGCCGTAGACGCGGGGGGCTGCTGTGGCTACTACTTCACCCTACCTTTGTCGCTTAATCAGACCTTTGTACACTACCTAACTGGTCCTACCCCCCCCCCCCCCCCCTCGCCTGCTTTGAGTGCACTCCTCGTACATGGTAAGTTTTTGAATTCTTACACTATATTAGTGACGGTATTCGATTCCGTTGCTAATTTTTACTTGAGAAAAAAAATTAAATTTGTTAGTATTATTTTCCTCTCCTCGATGAACCTTCCACTCCTATTTTTGAATCATTCGCTCTCCTTCTCCTCTTGAGAATCGATTGTAACGTTAAGTCACGAAGAGAGCTACAATACCAACTATTCCAAACACAACTTTTATACTTATTCGTAAATCATTAATAATATGTAAAAGAAATATTAGAGACGATTCAAAATTCGTCCTAACTTCAAGGATAAAAAATCCATCAGTAAATAGCTACCGGATTCAAAAATTCGTCTCTAATTTTAGAAATGATTTTTTAAATCTGTCACTAATTATATTTCGCCTTTTTAGCAAAGGTGCGGTAAGGACTTGGTAACACGAATCTTAGCAACGGGATTAAATTGTACTTAAATTAGCACTGATTATAAAAATTTGTCACGAAAATTAGTAACGGAATTCTAATCCGTCACTAAATTAGCAACCCGATTTTTAATCCGTCATAATTAGCAACAGATTTTTAATCCGTCACTAAATTCAACGACGGGTTTTATTCGTCAATAAGATTAGCAATGATATTAATCGGTCACTAAAATGTTCAGCAACAGGATTATAAATTCAGTCGTACTAATTAGTAACAGAGTTTTAATCAACATTAATTAGCAACGGATTTTTAACCTGTCAGGTAAATTAGCACAGGATTTTTTATTTCGTTTCTATCTAATTAGGCAATGGATTTTTACCTGTACTGTATAGTTAGCACAGATGTTATTATTGTCATATTACAACCAAATCGTTGCGTTAATTTAGTCTACAGATAAAAATCCTTCTTAAAATAGATACGGAATTTTGAATCCGTTGCTAATTTGTTTTTAGAATGGATTTACTTTCCATATCTAAATTAGGGACGGATTTGATCCGCTCTAAAATTCTGTCACTATTCATGTGATTTTTGTTGTTGTGTAATTTGTTTGTCTATGAAAATATTCAGGCTTGGCATGGGATCTAACATTTCGCCTCTAGATGAAAACAAATAATACACAAGAATTAATCTATTACATCTCAGACAAGAAGATTTAGTTAAATTTTAACAGTATTTTTGTTAGACACAATATGTGTGCTTATTGTATCCCAGATTGCTTCAGCCTGTTCATGGACCGTTGTTTAACTGTATGATGACTCGCACACGTGTTTTTAAGGGCAATAGGATTTGCCGTAACTCCTAGAGCTTGCTGTCATTTTTTACTTAAAGGTGGGCAAATGAGGTGGTATAAGTTGGACAATAGCCATCAATAACAACCCCCCGAAACAACATTTTATGTCTTACTTATGCGAATAGAAATGTACACATAATTTCATTTCTTTGGCAGTCCAAACATGCAATATGTCAAAAGCACAAATCAACCCAAAAAAAAAAAATAAAAATTAAAAAATGTAAGAGAATAATATATAATATAATAATTAATAATAATATAATAATAATAATAATAATAATAATATCATTAATTATAATCATAATAATAATAATATAATTAAGTATAATACATAATAATAATAATATAATAATAATAATAATAATAATAATAATAATAATATAAAATATTAATATTAATAATAATACATATAATATAATATAATAATCATAATTTGGTTGATTACTCACAGTATGCTGCTTAATGTAATAGTGAAGTGGAAACCCTTCGCTATTCTTTAAATTTCAATGTCAATTTAGCAGGGAATGTTTGGCAATGGTGAAAATTGGATTGGTGGAACACTGGTCTAACAACTAGACAGCCTAGTGGAATGATGAGTCGCTCGCAAAGACATTCAGTCAGAAATGTTATAGAGTGCTATACAGTGCTCTATGTCGGTGTTTCTTTGGTGTTTGCGTATATTTATAAAAGATACAAGTCATTTTGAAAGTCAAATTAATTTTAGCCCTTTCCTGAGATATTTTGGTTACAGATTGACACAAATGTTTGTGGTTTAAAATATTTGTTATAATTGTATTTTTCATTATTTTCTGCATCTATTTCGAATTTGTCATCAGTTTTTTCTCCCTTTAACTTTGAAAACCGATCTACAGATTGAACATCTTTTATATGAAAACAGGATAATAAAAACTAATTTTGGGGATTTTTAGACTTTTAGCACAATAACATTTAAATTTAAGAAATAATTTAAATTACACGAACAATAATTATACACATTTTACTAACACTTTAGAAAGTCCTATGTAGCGGCCTCATATTAGATTCAATGAGATTGTGTTCAATTACACTTAGAATTGTTTACTTTTAATTAAAATAATTGAAATGAATTGTTTATGAGAGAATGAACTTAGGTTAGGAACTACTGAACTGAACTTAATGGAATTGAATAAATTGATATGAATAATAAAGCACATATAAGGCACTGGATACAAGCTTAAGCTATTGGTTGAACCAAAAATATAATATTCTATTTATAAGGGAAGGGGGAGGAAGAGGTGTCCCTCTTAAAAGACTTAATCCCTTAGATATAAAACGTTTAAATACCCTTTATTAAAAAATGATTCCCTTTATTTTTTGTATTCATATTAAGCAATTAAAAAAGGTATGTGAATTAAAAACTTAATTACATTGACTAATTTATTCGCATAAATAAGAAATAAATTTTAATTAATTAGTATTTATTAAATTTATTAAAATTTAGTTGATTAATTTATATTAACTGTTTAAGATTTTTCTTTCATGAATCTCTTTTATGGATAGATTATTTTGAACCTTTGAATAAAGAGCTATTTCTTTATACGCCTATTATTACTCATATAATTTATTATATTGTATGGTTACTGTAAGTAACCAGTTGATTAAAACCACACCATATGATTTAACTCTTTGTCTAGAAATTAATAAATAAAAGAAAAATACATCAATTTGAAATCATAATAATCTCCGTCATTCGTTAATTTGGAGTTATGTCAATGAACTGAATAATTTTATTTTCTCATTGTAATTATGTTTTATATAATTTTTGAATGACCGTACGCACGCGTGCTTATAGTGCTAGTATTCTCTATACTAAGCTGAAGTTGTGGCCCTTATAAAGGCACCGATTACATAAATCGTATTATATATTAAACATCAACAGACAATTTAAAATTATCTAGATAGGTTTCATATAAGATGAAAGAAATTTTGGTATTAGTATTTCATATAGATTTACCATCAAAAGATAGTTAGTCTTTCATAGAACTCGGCTCCTTTTGTTTCGGAGTATCATTTTTATTTATGTCTTCAACACTCCAGCTTTGATGATGACTCGAGTTTTTTTTTAAACAAGAAATAAAAAGAAAAAACATATTGTCCAAAGAAATTGTATGATAATTTAACTTATATTAGGAAAAAAATGTCTGCAAATATAGACAAAATAGCACATATAATAAACAAAGGAAGTACAGAGTATTACTATTGTTGAAATTGAAATAATATAACAATTCTAAACTTGTAGCCAATTTGGTACCATCAAAGTGATTTTTATTCTAAATTAAAAATTCTATAAATATGTAATAATATTTTTTATGTTACTTTTATTTTTCAAATAAAAAAAGTGAATTACTCATTATATTTTCTCAAATCTAGAATTTGTAATGAAGTTCAAATTTTTTGGAGTTTTTAGGTATGACTTAAAATTTTTTGGATATGACCAAAAAATACAATAATTTTTTTAAAAATGATTTCATGACTTCGTGGTCTTTTACATAACGACATTCAAAGAATTTTTCCGCTCTATCACTGTTGGCAAGGCTAGGAAACTTATGTATCTGGAAAACAACTATATTGAGGCAGTGTTTAGTGAAGGTGAGATATAGTGTAAAAATAGTTAACGTATATTTGTGCTGGAAAGGAAACAATGTACATGGAGTGGACAGTAGCTGTAAGGTTTGGGATGCTATCACGTGATTATGTTGTCTCATAACCTTCCTAGAAGGTGGCATGAGCGCAAACAAATGATGACCTGTGCATTCTAGCTTAGGAGGTTTGGTCTTGTGTGTTTGCGGCCTTGAGCTTTACTCATGCAGTTTTTGTTGTAGAATTTGTTTTTTTTTAATTGAATAAAAATTTTTTTACCTTCAAAAAAAATTTAAGTTTTTTGAATAATAAATAATAATAATAAATATAACTGATAAATAATAAATATAAATATAATAATAAATAATAATAATAATATAATAATAAATTAATAATATAATAATTAGATTTGCTTGATTATATAGTACAGCTGCTTATGTAATAGTGAAGTGGAAAACACTCTCACGATTGTTTCATGTCAATTTAGCATGAATGTTTGGGCAAGCGGTGAAGATTGGATTGGGTGGGAACACTGGTCGTGCGCAACTAACAGCTAGTGGGACTGGATTGAGTCGTCAACAAGGAATTCAGGTCAAGAAAATAGGTTTAGAGCCTGCTATACAGTGCTCTCGGTCTACTGTTGGCAGCTAGGAACTTATGTATCTCGGAATACAACTACTATTGAGCATGTGTTTTGTGAAGTGAGATATAGTGTGAAAAATATTTTGAACGTATATTTGTGCTGAAGGAACAATGTCACATGGAGTGGGATCAGTAGCTTGTAAAAGGGCTTGGATGCTGTCGCGTGATTATGTTTGCTCTAGGAACCTTCCTAGAAGGTGGCATAAGGCAAACAAATGATGACTGTGAATTCTAGCTTAGGAGTGGTTTGGTACTTGGTGTGCTTGAGGCCTTGAGGCCTTAGCTCATGCAGTTTTGTTGTACATATTTGTTTTTGATTGAATAAAAATCTTTCTTACTTCTCAAAAAAAATTTAATTTTTTTTGAAATAAATAATAAATATAATTATAATAAATAGTAACAATAATAATTCAGCTGCGTAAGTAGAATATAAACTAACGTAAAACAATTCACTCACAGAGCTGAATTACGACCTTGGTGTCTGTAGGAGTAACGAAAGACGACCATACGTGGCTACATTTCCATCTGAAGCTTTCGGTTCTCTTTCCCATGAATGTTTTTTTTTTAGCGGGATCCATGTAAGTTACAACTAGTAAGTTTATTTCATGCATAACTTCTTTTCTTTGAACTGTTGAACTTGAATCTTGGTGATCTGAATTTGCCAATTGCTGAATGGGATTCGGTTTGGATATTCTACAATTTTTTCTGCATGAAATTACTTTCTTGTAGAGCATCACAGTCCATAACAATACCATGATAATTCCAGAGCGCTTGAGCACACGGAGCACTCTGCTACATCACAATCATGCAGGAGAGGGGTGCATGCGTCATTTTAATAGGTGTAGTGGGGAGTGTATGGGCTGGCTTTGATCACGTGCAATTTTAGAGGGAAGGGAATTTTAATGTGCAAAGACCTCTAATTCTCGAGTTTGACTATGTTCATTTTTGTTCTCAAATTCATCCCCAAAACCAATCATCAACGTTTCTCTCTCCTCATTTTTCCTTCCGCGCATCGTTATTCGCATCTCTTTCTCCTTTCATCCCATATAAATTTATCTTTCTCCTCCAATTTCATGCCTGTTTGGTTAGGGCTTAATATAAAAATCTTTTTTTTTTGAGTGTTGTTTATCGTCGAATTGGGCCATAAATGGAATGGTTTGTTTCTTGCAATGGATGTGCTTGAGTTTGGTTCGTGATGTGTGTTTACCATATTAAATTAATTCTTTTATAAAACTATCTTAGTCCTTCAAAAAATATTAATAAGGAGTAAAAGGGCAAGGAAGGATCGATCCCATAGGGAGATTGTAACTCCATAAACTCAAAATTCAATACTAAGTGAAGAATTTACTATATATAATATTTAGCTATTTACATATTTCCGATTATGGGGGGGGTTTTAAGAAATTATGATTTTTTTTGGTAAATAAGCAAAAATATATTGAAAAGCACGCACATACACCTAGAGGTTAACCAAGTCCTACTCATCCTTCCTAGGAAGGCACAAAGTAGCCAGAAAACAGCTGAGCAATCTAGAATTCATCAGAGAAGATAACAGTCTATCACTAGCTTTGATTTTTGAGTGACTCAGCATACAAGGCCGACAACGAATAACATACTCACACTATTACAACAGAACTAAATCTAGGCAGAAGATCCAGTAAGCTTATTCCTAGCTTGCAATACAATAAGACACGCAGCGACACCATGCTAAAACCTATCTCCTAACACCCTCCCAGCCTCTGGTTCCCGTGTTAGAACGTGGGAGACACTGGTCCATTGAAAACAACACCTGCCAATCCATAATCTGATCCATATTTTGAACACGTGAATAAACCAGAAAAGGGTAGATGAGAGTGACATTCAACAGTAAGAGCCACACACACACATAAGTGTCACCGATTCAATGTTTGTGTAATCTATCTTTTGTTTGGGCAGCGCTCCAAGCAGTCAGCCATTAAGATGACTTGTGCTTAGGAATGTAGTCTGTTCAAATAATCTGTCCAATGTACTTAGAGCCCCGATTGATCAGATTCTTTGTAGACAGTTGCTAATGTAAAAAGGTCTCCCTGTCAAGTTTGCACAAGCTTTGTCAAACGTAAGGGAGTCTGGACTTTGTGTGGCAGATGTTTTTCCACACCCACTAACATTGAGAGTGGTTGATAGTCCCACCATTAGCCATCCTTTGATAATAACTATGTTACCCACATGCCCCAAAGATTGTCCCTTCTAGTAAGCATGTGCAAACAGCTTCCGCAACAGCTACATGGTTCAAAGTAAGGTTCTCACTCCCAGTCCCAAATTTCTTGGCTTGCGATTTACCAATTGATATTAAGTTCCTAGCCCATTGAGTTTGCCTTGCATAAATAAGATCTGCATATCCGATTTTATTTTTCTCAATCACTCTTTAGGGAGAATCAAGATCTGAAGCCAATATGCACAGATACTCATGAGGACAGAATTCACTTAATTGTAGTCCTACCTGCAAAAGAGAGGTTCTAGTTTGCCAAGTTTTGATTGCTGTAATCATTTTCTCCACCAATTGGTAAACTCTGACAAGAGCCTTTTGTGATTTATTGGTCGCTCCTAGATCCGAAAAGGCCAGGGCTCTCTTGAAACTGAGATGGAAACAACCATTGATCTTACCTCTGTCATTTATGAACTGTAGCATTTCAGATTTTAGGTCACTAGGACAGAACAGAAGTATCTCAAAAAATTTTAAAGACCTTCAAGAAACAGTGACAATAACTGCTCATCTTGGTAGAAATCATCAGTCATCAGCAAACCAGCTATTAAGCCTTAAGCCTCGACATCTGGGTGAAATTTGAAAGCCTTCTTGTTCCGATGTAATTATTGAAGATTCTGGTTAGATACTCCCATGCTATGAGCCAAAAAGTTAGTGGGAGGATAGGGTCTCCCTGCCGTATAAGCTCTCTATGGCCGACAAAACATGATTGCAATTGATCATCAAAGTAAGCTAGTGGTGGTGACACCGGTTCTGACAATGCTGATGAGTGAGTAGGAAACCAAGAGCCTACAAAAGCTCAAAAGAAAACCCACTTATAGTATCATAGGCTTTCTGTATTCAACTCGACAGCAGCTTGAGCATGTTTTACGAAATAGTGCCTTAGCAGATCTGGATGACTAGGATATGTGAAGAATATTCTGCCGAGATAAAAGCACCTTGACTCCGAGACACAAATGGCGGAAGCACTCTATTTAGTTTGGAACACAAGAGTTTGGAAATGATATTGTAGAGCACATTACAGCAGGCAATGGGTCTAAATCAGTCACTAGATGGGCATTTGCTTTAGGCACCAAGGTAATGGGTACTGTTGATAACTTTGAGCAACTGGCTAGTGTTTGAAGAAATTCTGACTGCATTGCACATATCAGTTCCTATCACATCCAAGTCTCTTTAAAAAATTTGCTACCAAACCCATCAGACCAGGGCTCTCTCATTTGGGATATTCCATAGGCACCTTAATTTCATCATTTGTGATGAAGAATCTAACTAACTTCGGCATTTCATTGACAAC
>SNQN01003876.1:26939-56726 GCA_008642245.1 Bassia scoparia | reverse complement strand
CTTCTTTCACTATTAAGGATTTGGGAAGTCTGAAATATTATTTCCTTGGAATTGAGGTTTCTAGATCTACTGCAAGGATTA
Organism: Bassia scoparia; assembly: GCA_008642245.1. Classification (NCBI taxonomy): domain Eukaryota; kingdom Viridiplantae; phylum Streptophyta; class Magnoliopsida; order Caryophyllales; family Amaranthaceae; genus Bassia; species Bassia scoparia. The sequence continues at coordinate 56,645 of SNQN01003876.1, read as the reverse complement.
TGTTAAATCAAAGAAAATACATCATAGATATGTTAAAGGATGCTCATATGGAAAACTGTAATGTCACTACATTTCCATTTCCCAAAGGTCTCAGGCTTAATGATTTTGAGGGTGATCTCATGACTGATCCTGAGATGTTTAGAAAGATTATTGGCAGACTTRTATATCTCAACTTAACCAGGCCTGATATTTCCTATGTGACACAACAATTAAGTTAGTTTTTGAGTGCTCCTCGTACTACACACTTTGCTGCAGCCATTCATGTACTCAAGTATCTTAAAGGTACTTTGAATCTAGGYTTGTTTTATTCAGCTTCCTCTTCTATGACTTTGAAAGCATACAGTGATGCAGATTGGGGTGTATGTCAGAGTTCAGGCAGATCTTTGACTGGTTATTGTGTGTATTTGGTGATTCTCTTATCTCTTGGAAGACTAAGAAACAAAAAGTTGTTTCTAAGAGTTCCACTGAAGCTGGGTATAGAAGCATGAGCCACACTGCTAGTGAACTGTCTTGGATTGAGGGTTTATTATCTGATTTGAACATTCATGTTCCTTTGCCTATTACTCTTTACTGTGACAACATTTCTGCTGAGCAAATTGCTGCTAATCCATGTTTTCATGAGAAAACAAAGCATTTTACAAAGAAAGGCACTAAAATTGATATACACTACATCAGAGAAAATGTCCAATCAGGCTTCATTAAAACTGCTCATGTTCGTTCTAGTTTGATGCTTGCAGATGTTTTGACAAAGCCCTTGCAGATGTCCAATCAGCATCGTTTTTTGTGTTCCAAGCTAGGACTTGTTGTTCAGCCACCTGTGGCTGCTCTTTCTGTTTTGCATTCTCCTGTAATTACCTCAAGTCCAGCTTGAAGGGGGGGTGTAGAATATAGTGTTTTAGATATTTTCTAGATTTTTCTAGATATTTTTGGTTATAACAAACTCTTATAACAAACTCTTTCAGTTTGTTATTTTGGAGGGTTGAGTTGTTATGCTCCCCTGTTTAAATATGTATTTTGGATCATTTTCACTAATTAATGAAATATGCATCTATTTACCTTCCATGCAAATTCTCTCAATTTCAGCTTTCACAAAGTTTCACATATGGACTCCCCCTCCCTTACAGGAAAAGAGAATTATTTCGTTTATCTTTTGTGGAGTCTTATTTATTTTGTTTGTGGAATTTTATTTATTTCGATTATTTGAGTATGATAAGAATATTAAATTTAAAATGTTTATTTCGAATAACGAATAACTAATGAGAGCTAAGAACCTGTCTCTTATACACATCTAGATGTGTATAAGAGACAGGTTCTTACACGATTACAAAGTGAATTTGTTTCTCATCGGGTAAATTTTGATTAGGGATACGGGTGTTACAAAAGGGTTTTTTTAACGCAAAAGGGTGTTACAAGAGGTTGTGATTGGGATATGTTAAACACTTAATAAACTTCTTGATCCTAGCATATACTTCAATTCGTATGTATTAGTTAGTACACACCACTCCCTTGGTCATTTTAATTACTTATTGTTCTTCAAGTTTTGGTTGCCAAGCTCTCCAAATGTACGATATAAGATGCTTGTTTTCATTTATATATTTAACTATAAGAATTGTACTRCATAGTTAATGAYTCAAACTATGAGTGAGATTCATTTTTAYAAACTTGACACTGCGTACRTTGAGATTTATTATATGTTGGGATRCCAYAACAAYYGTCATARGGYCTTGACACACGAGTCCTCGTCACATGACGTTCAAGTGTCCCACATTCGAACTTCTAATCACATATTCACATGCATGGACCAAAAATTTAGTTATCATACGAAGTACGTACATTGGCTACTTAATTATTGCACTATAAAAAAGGTATATATGTATCATATTATCTAGGGGCTACTTATCCTAATACAGATGCTGGATGCAAAACACCATCAAATCAACACTTGTGAAGTTTGGATACACTTGTGGAATATATATTATATGAACAAAAACATCAATATCTTGCATAAATCAATGTTTATATTATACATGTTACACGTAGGTGGCGGTGGAATGGTACTCCAAAGTCCAAATACACACTTGTACGTGTTATTAAGGTCAAAACTCAACAAGAAAAAAAACATCATTAAGGCTCTATTCTTTTGGATTGAAATAATTTTAATTGAACTAAATTTAAGTTGGTTAAAATTGGACGAACTGAACTGAATATAAGGAAGCTAAATAATTATTTGAACTGAAATTGGCTAAAAAGTGAGTAGAAGTAATTGAATTAAATTGGAGTCAGATGAAATAGTCTGAAGTAAAATTCACTAAATTGAATTAAAGTTTGACTAAATTGATTGAATAGAATTGGAGTATCATAAAATTAAGTCAAAAAAAACAAACCTACGTGATTTGAAGAGGATATTTTTGAACCTCCCGAGTGTTTGACGAGAAAGTCATTTGAAGTAACTTGGTGATCCGATTGAAGAGTTGTCACCCAACACACACCATTCTAACCTCCGACAATCATAACCTGGCAAATTGTATTATTCGTTTCATAGTCTTCTCAAACTATGCTTTATATATGCACACGAGTGACTGACATAAACTGCATTATTATACTCCATACTTCAATTCATTTGTTTTATATTACTTGCTACACTTCTCAATTCACAAACTCTTATAAAAAAATATAAAGAATAATGTYAAATTTRTCACYGTAAAAACTCTAACGAGTAAGATGAAACGGAAGAAGATGATTTTTTTTCTCAATTTTAATGAACTATATATATTTCTAATGTCTTTTACTTTCAAATTCGATTACTCCCTCTTATTCAATTTAGATGTTACATTTGCTTTTTCTCACTTGTTGAGACACATCTTTAAATATTTATATCTGAAGTTATACATAAGAAAAAATTATAAAAATTATATATTTAAAAAGTACTCGTCGAGTCGAATCAAACGAGATCACTCAATTTGTGCATATAAAAATAAATACGGTCAAACTACAATAGGTAAATAATGTCAAAAAGAAAATGTAGCGTTTAAATTGGATCGGAGGGTAAAAAATCTAATGCATGGTTGTATACCTTGTTGGAATTTAAAAGTAACACCGCAAGAAGGTGGAAGAGATTTCTAAGTCACATTACAGAAATCCTACATCACCTTCTCAAATTAAATATGTACTCTCTCTCTCTCCGACTCTTCATCCCATTGATTTTGTAACACGGTGAAAATGTTATTTTTTATGATTCGTTAGAGTAGAGTTGATGAGAGAAGAAAATCGCGGAATTCAAATAAAGTTTTAGGAGAGAATATCAATGGTCTCATACACCATTTTTAAAACATTACAATCTTTTGGAGATATTTCAAAAAGAAAAACGTTGCGTTCTACTATATGATCCAAACTCCAAAGATAGTATTTAGTAGATATGTAGAGTTTTTTGTTGAAGTCAAGACACACTACCCAAGTACATGATAGAATTAACTCGTAGGAATGCAGTATGCCAACTTCAACGAGGCATATCTCTCAAATTATTGGGAGTTTTGAGGTGATTCAAATATGAGGTGAAAGTTGGTTCAAAGCACTTTCCAATGGTAGGTCATGCGCTTGATTTGGTGAAGTAACGAAAAAATTATGGACGTTTCAAGTGGGACTGTCTAAACTAACGCGTTGGGAGCGAGTGCCCCTATAGACGCGGGGAGTGCCTTCTGCCTTAGTGGCGCAGGGTGCGATTTTCATGCGGTGATTCTCTTTTTTTGGCACGTGAGTTGTAGTTAATTAAGAGTCACATGTTTTGACTTGTAGAATAAGATAAGTTAGTGGTAGTGTGTTATAGAAGTCTTTCTATGTAACTTGTTGTAGTCATACAAACAAAGTAGAGGAGAGAGAAAACATCACTCAATCATAGGTTTAAGATCGAGGACACACGGGAGAGAGAGGACATTATTGATCTTGTGGGGAGGGCAACACTAGAAGCTTGTGAAACTCGTTAGGAGTGTTTGTAATTGAAGTTTTGTAGTACAATTAATAGAAAGATTGTCTTTGAGAGGTGAACAAGTTACCCATATATTTGCTTGTCTTGTATTTATTGTTCTTTGGTATTTGTGTTTGTTTTACTTGCTTTTGTGTCTGATTCCCAACATTTTTCAGTAAGAGATTTTGGGAGGAAGTTTAGGAATAGGAAATTAACTTTCTAAAGGTCATAGAATTTCTATAAATCAGGTGAAGTAGGGAGAATAGCAAAGAAATTAATTAAAGTATCAATTACAACTCTTATTGCTGAACAACTTTGTCTAAAATTTCATTCATCTTTGAAATCGTCAATTATTCTTCTTGTACGTTTTTTCAGCACATGGTCCATATATATAACTCCTTAATTTGACTACATAGTAAAATAAATTAGACATTTCTCTCTCTATTTTATGTCAAAACATTACAAATAATATGCGTTACTGAAGATATTTTAAATTTTGATGTGTTTCAGTACACTTTATTTCATTTATTTAAAAAACAATCGCATCACTAAATTTCAACCAGTTTCTAGTCACATTAAAATGACAGACGAAGTATATATAGAGAGTGATGGGTATAACTCAAATAGTTAAAGCTTTCTCTCTCCCAGTTTCAGAAATTTAGGATGATTCTTTTCGCCGACGTTGTAGCCTCTCTTGCACCTAAAAAATATATATTATATAATAATTATGATTTTATTTTTTATTGCAAAAACCACATTTTCGGACCTATTTTATGAGAAACAACTATTTTAGAGTTAATTGTAAAAAAACCACTCTATGTAGTCATATGGATTGTTGACACCACCTTTCCCACCCTAATCCGATGTTGACTATCCGCATTTGTCATCGGCTCGAGCCACACCTTCGACTATGGCCTTGCTCGAAGTTATAAATCCCACAACTCTTCGCCCCAACTTCCCAACGGTACCACCCAAGTTTACGAGTCACCTTCGATGCTTATATTTCCTTGATTGTTCGTTGTTTTTAAATAAAGAAGGTCTAGAGTCACGTTAGTCATAGTTTACGTTGGTTCGAGTCGATGACAACAAGGTGGGAAATGAGAGAGTCAACCGCGAACAATTAGCATCAAAGTAGTGGCAACATAGTATAGCTACAAAAGGCATTTCTCGCAATTAACTCAAAAGGAAGTTTTTCGCAAAATACCCTAGAAAAGGTGGTTTCTAACCAAAAAAACCCTCTATAATTATAATATTTATAAGCATTTGAACATTCTAATTTATCTTTCGCTTTCTAAAAGTTTGGGGTTTTGAAATTCAGCACCTTCGGACCCTTAGTTTGGGGTTGTTGCACTTGGAATTGGGTTTTGGAGTTTTTGAATTTGGGTTTGTTGAATTCTAATTTGGGCTTTCAAATTAAAAATTTGGTTTTCAGTTGAATATAAAAATGGTGTAATATTTGAACATGATTTGATGTTGAATGGAGGAAGTTTGAACTCAAATGAAAACATGCCCATTCTATATGATCCTGGGCTTCACAACTTAAAGAGTCCTAATACTATTTGCAACAACAAATTGCATTTGTCTTCTTTCAAAATTACCATCTATTGCTTATTTGCTTGGCTTCCCTTTCTTCGAACGTCAACAACCTCTCTTGATCAAGCAAGTCCTTGTCTTGTGAGTTTGTGACTAGCGCTAGGRATAGTTCATGCTCGATTGGCGACACATGTTCCAAAATCATAGGTTACGTGTCATGGCAACTCGGCAAGTTGCTTTGTTGTTGGGTCAAGACAATGTTGTATCGCACCACCCTTTGATAGGATTTTAAAATTAAATAAAGGTTCGTGCACAAAGTAACCTAAGTTTTGTGTTGTGTCAACCTGACAACCTCGTGCTTCTCVTTGGAGTTCCTAATTAATAAATATTTTGAATTTTTCTTTGAATTAGCATGCCAAAAAAAAAAAAAAAAACTCGCCTTTTATAAATATTGTTCATGCATAACTCATGATCCTTCAACTTGCCTCTTGTATTTTGTCATACCAACATCGACTAATGTTGATCCAAGTGATCCAAACCCAACTCTTGTCATGCCAAGTTACCACTCAGGCGTGCAAATCCAATCAATGTCTATTTATGGAACAGAGGAAGTAATAACTATTCAATCATCCAATTTTAATTAGGYGAAAACTAATAAAACGAAGTAATAAGAAGAATAGGTACAAGTAACTTATACAAATGAAAATATGAAAAAAAATCAACGACAATGATTGACATATCCCTGTAGAAATAAACGGTGAGAAGACATGGAAGAATAAAAGAAACAGAAAGGAACGAAGTAAGTGTGTTGTGTTATCATTCTTAAGATTACAATCTCAACTTTTCATTGACATTTCACTGAGATAGTAGCTCACTTGTTCTTAAGCACATCGCACATGCATACTTTACTCTTTAGTCTTTAGTGTGCCCCATTTCAATTTTTGTGGTCCCTTTTAGTTTTGTTAACTTGTTCTTTTTTTTCTTCCCAAGTTACATCAATAATGTTGTGTTTGTTGATTGTTTCATCAACACATCATTAATTATTGATGTCTTTGCATTAATTATTATATATTATTAAAGATCTAAGCTCTAATCTATTGAAGACTAGTAATGGATTGCTTGTGTTATGAGTTATGATGATGATGATGATGATGCTTGAAAAATTGGATGATCGAGGAACAATGACTAACTAGCAAGGTTATTGGAACTAACTAGCTAGATTGAACAAAGAAGTTTTTCATTGATTGATTTAGCTCATGTGCTTAATGAACTATTGGGCATGGCCCAATTTGATCTTGACTAGACTAGTGAAGAAGACTAGCTAGCCATCCTCGAATCATGCATTATAATAATAATAGATTATTTATCGCTTAAATAAGTGTTCTTTAATTCACGTTTTCACGATTCGAAGATTAAGTTCACATGCTTTCACATAAAGTTTATTTCAAGTATTGCATTACCATCAATTTTCAAGGCTTGATTGAAACAATTTGGGATTAGGTGGATGTAAAGTGATAAAGTGATGAGGATTAGTGATGTAAAGTCAACTATCCCTCTTAGCAATGCATAACTTCTATATGATTTTCTTGTTCCGCATGGCAAAATGTTGATTGTGTACTACTTCGATATTCGATGTGATATTTATCACCATAATACTCTCAATTCAATATAAAACAATACATATATTCATCACATATGGTGTTTATGGGCTCAACAATGTACTACTCGTAGTATGATGAAGACGAAAATCAGTTAGAAGTATGACACATCAACAAAGAATCAAAACAATGTACTACTACTTGTTTTTGTAACCCTTGATTATATTAATTTCTAGGGATTACAGTTTACCTAAATAGGTACGAGTATTTCATGTGACTTGTTCTTATCCTCGACCTCGTTCCACTGCATCAGCAAGTGATATTGCAAATTTCAAGAATATATATGTACGGCCAGCCATGGCTCAATACACGGCCTTGTACTTTCTCATTTCCAAACCGGTTTCCCATGCATTTTTGTTAACTAGTCATCACTCACCATGACTAATTTGACAACTACGGCATATCATATCTACGATTGGTGTCTTACCTTGGATCGATCGTAAATAAAATTCTCTTTCGAATAAATCAATTTTACAAAAAAAATAGCGTAAGATAATGATAAAATATTACAAGAGAATGTATGATCGTTCGATTTAAATTAGACATATAGCAATTTAGTTAAGTAACTTAGAGACAACAATCATCTTAAATTAACCTTGACGAACGCATTTCATCATTAAATTTGTGATAACGGTTCGTTGTGATTTTTCTTACACTTTGCACATTTATTGAAGAAGGATCGCAATATTTATACAAATGATATTAGTTAGATAAAAAGAATTTCTATCATCATTATTTGGATGCCAATTCAATCTTGTGTATATTGTACTTGACCTTCATTGCTAGGCCAACTAAGCTGGTTAGTAATACACTCTTTGATCAATTGTAGAATAATTATAGGGAAACAACAAAGAACGAAAACAAAGTTAGTTCTTAAAGATTTTCTCGAATTTCAAAACGTGAAACATCATATCTCAAATATATTACCGAAATTCATCACCATGTCACGATTATTTTAGAACAAATTAGATCACAAAAGTGCAAATGTGGCCTGGCAAATTCAGGAACACGAAGAGAATAGTTAGGTACCCTCGTATACACAAATACGGAATACTCCACTAGTTATACGGCAATGCCCATACCTCACCAAGTGGCCAAGTATTTTGTGTAGAGAGAGAGTGATTAGGCTCATTAAAAAGGGGTTTCCAAAATGTGATTAAGAATAATAAATAATAAATAATTAAGGCAAAATTTGACCATTGGTAGCCCAACTACCTAACTAGTAACTACCCATTCTACGATAGATTTAAAGTGTCCAAAACTTCCAATTCCAAGCGGTTTAACTATGTCCTATCAATGTACGGTTTTGCCATCCACACTTTTCTTACAAACTTTACAAGGACTATTATGTGTACCACCCTTTTCGGTTTGGACACCCAATCCATTTAGGGTTATACCATATTAAATATCGTCTAAACCTACCATTGATTATTTAAATTTTGAACGTAAATTTCTATTGCGATGGTTTTGAAACTCTTTTCTATCATTATGAGAAATGGTATCGAAAGATTGAAATAAAAATGCAAATTTAAAGATGTGTTGAGTTTAAAAGTCGAAAAACTAAAAGGATGGAGGGAGTGTGTGTTTCACATACTTAAACCGAGTTTTTGGAGATGAAATATTGATCTAATGGTTGAGATTTTAATTCTAAAACAGTGATCACATATCCAACACCCCCCCCCCTAAATTCATTTGTAGTGTCGAGTGTAAAGGTGGGCATGGGTCGTGCCGAAACAATCCACATGTCAAGCCTGCAGATCTCATGCTTGGGCGGGTCATGTCATGTCGGTACTCGTATCAAGTCTCTAAAATGAAATCGTGACCAGCCCAACTCAGTTGATGGTCATACCAATTTCGTGCCATGAGATGCCTGACCTTCATGTCGACCCGACCATACCCAACTCTGATGCTGTGGCATATTTGGATGTTTAAAAATAAACTTTGAAGGTAAAACATATGAAACCAATTTTCATATTTATTACTTAATTACTATTGACCACCTTTCTTTCTCCACTCTTTATGACAAGGAATAGAGTCTTACTCCAATGTGGAATGTACCTGAATTTCTTCATCCATATTTGACTCATCATTAGCATATATATTGTTTATTACTCCATAAACAATACAGTAGTTTATTATACAAAGTAATTTACAATTGAAAGAAACACAGAAAGATAGAAAGAGGGTGAGGAAAGGCATTATATATTCATGATATGGTTAAAGAAAAGATGATGCTGCTGCCTGCTAATTAAGGACAAGCATTCATCACCTGCACTTTACGGCTGCCCTTCCAATAAGGACAACTCCACATGTCGAGATAAAGTGTACTCTTCCATTTTATATTTGATGTACTCTTCGATTGCTTCTACCATATAAACATTGTTAAGTTATGTCAATTTTTTACTTAAGAACCTCTTAAGCTAACCTATATGTGTATTAACTTGAGAAAAACTAGTGATAATAATCAATCGACCGAGATAACCTAAAAACAACTTTCCGGTTTTCACCCAACACATGTTTTAGGGTGTTTGCGGAGGTGATAAATTATAGCTTGGGTCAGGCTTCGTGTACGTATATTAAATTTATCTCAAACCTGTTAAAATTAGCCCGAGTTGTACAATGTGGTCATTCGAGTGAAAGCTCGGGATATGAATTAAAAATGCAACTTCAAGTTCGTAGGCCTCTTGACGCTAGCAATATGCTAATGGCTGATTGATTTAATTCTTATGGTGAATTTAATTTGTTTCCCTTACCCCGTCATTAAAATAAAACTTTTGATTCATGTCTTCACAGTCGATTGACACCCTGACGAATGAGTGAGGGTGGTTTGGGAGTGGTTGTAACTTATGAGGATCGTGTTTCACAAATCGTTAGTGTATGAGTATAAAAGACCCTAAACAAAGCCCTGAGGCTCAATGCAAATGGGTATCCTAACTCAAAGGGGTTCTTAAGTAAATAAGGTCCAAAGCACAATTCAAAGCACACGAGAGCAAAAAACACACAAACTAGCCCTATAAAAAAAGGCCAAGGTCCATTTAAAGGTATTCAAATATTTGAATACTCGTAACAAATTACTTCATACATCATTAATCTTAAAGAAACAAATTGATTTAAACTTCGGAGAGGTTGGCTCAGACAAACCTTCAAGACAGTGACATTTTATTTTTCAATAGGTGAACAAAGATCGAAGTACAAACTTCTTCAACTTGATCAAGGTCTAAATTAGAATCATATTGTTCTACTCGAAACAATTGCTAAGTGGCGGGAGTGGTGTATGGTTTTTATGTACAACCTCGACCATGTGACATCTTGTACGGATGTGAGATTTACCTTCAGGCGGATTAGAGGACATGCTCGTCAATAAATGCAGCTATTACTCATTTTATTAATTCTTACGTACTCCGTAATTACGGACTACTGAGGTATGATGTTACAACCAATTGGATTTTAGCTGCAACACTCCAACCACAACATGACTAGTTGTCTAGTTAGTTACCTCTAATTTGGGGAATTTTAGAACTTTTTCCTTGAATAATGCTAAAAAAGTTACGAAATTTCCAATCTGTTTGGTATTGAAACTAATTCCCTAGGTGTCTGCCCATAGATTGATTTTTTTAAAAAAAATCTTTTTATTAAAATCGCTATTGACATAGCGAAAAATCCATGTAATTCGCTACTACCAGTAGCAGAGTTGGAATTGCCTGTAAAAATTCATATTTTATATGTTTTGGTAAGGCCATGGCAACTTTTGTCATGGCAGTTTCTTTCTCGTGATTGCAATAGCATTCCTTGTTTTTCTTCAAAGATTTTCCTTTTCCAAAGACTAACTTTCAAGTTCCAACATTTAGAAAGTTAACTAGTGTTTTGGCCGGACGATGCCTCGAGTTATCGTTCGAGCCAACAAATATAAATAATGTATGTGTATATAAAATGCTTGTTTGTGGTTTTGGTAGGTAAACTTAAAACACAATAATCAAAATTTTCAGTATATAAAATAGTACTCGTAGTTTATAACTAAAAATATTGAAAAAAGATAATACATCAGCTTAAATTAGTTAAATATGTTCATAAGACTTAATTATATTTTAATGATATGATAACTAATGAAATTGTTGTATATTAGTGTTTTAAAACGTCACTTTTCGTCTTATAGGGTTTGCAATTTTTAATCTTTTAGTGTTGAATATATACATATGGACACATACATGAAAAATTAGAGAAAATCACGTGACGCATCTACATGTGCGCACTCCTATAATATATGTTATAGATTTTTCCCTTTTAACAAAAAAAAGGCAAAGGAAACTGAAAAGGTGTGTGGAAAATCTAACAAACCCTAAATACTTTATTCACTCTCTCCCTTTTTTATGAAGACAACTTTTTGGTAATCCTAATTATCGATAATGCTTGATATAAGTATAAAATTAAATAAATTAATTTGAGAGGAAAACAAAATTAAATGATAAAGTTTCTTATGCATTTGTGATCAATTACAATTCACAACGAAAACCCTTTATGAAACTAGCATTTTTCAATTTGGTAAATGTGTTTTTCATTTCTAAATCATGTCATCTCACTTATTGAACACTATAAGGTCTTGAAACCCAATTAATTTTGAACTCTTTACATCCATTTTTTTGGTTTCATACAATTATTAAATGATAAATTTGATGGAAGAAGAAGTTGTTGTAAAACTACGAGTAACAACAACAACAACAACACAACAACAACAACATAATTATAATAATAATAATAATAATAATAATAATAATAAAATAATAATAATAATAATAATAATAATAATAATATAATAATAAATAAGTGCGTTGACACGTTGGACAGTTGTGTCTCCCACTTTGTTGGATGCGGATGGGGTAATGTGTTGTCTGAGCGAAACATTAAGCATTGTAAGCGGAAGATTTCTGACGGTCATTACACTGCTGCTGTTCGGGTTCTTTCGTCTTCGGGCTTGCTCCTTACAACGATGATACTCTTGCTGCTTTGGAGGCTAAGCACCCTTCTTGCCCTGTTCCTGTTCTACCGGTTCTCCCGTGGATCACCACACTCATTTGCGCTTCTTTGTGTGTTTTGGAGCAAATTAAGGGTTTTCCACGCGTACGTCTTTGCGACGTGATGGTTTGCGTGCTCAACACCTTACTCGATTGCCTTAGTGGTGCTGCTGTGCAATCTCAGATGAGTTAGTAGGGTCTATCACGAAGGTTGTTAATTGTTTCTCTCTGGTGCTTGTCCCGCCGCGTTAGGTGCCTATATTGCTAGTGCTCCACTAACGCCTCTTGTCAAGCCGGGCGTGTATTAGGCCCATCGCTTTGGGTACTGTTTGGAGACCCTTGTTTCTAAGGTTGGAGCTGCTTTGGTTGTCCGCGTTTGGGTCGTTATTCAGTGGTTCTTCAATATGGGTTGGTGTTTCGGCGGGTGGCAGAGCTATCCTTCATGCTGTTAACCGGTTGGTTGAGGCTCGTGGACTGAGGTTGGCCTTTCTATGTTGTTGGTCGATTTTTCGAAAATGCCTTCAATTTGGGTCGATCGTTCTCTTTATTCGTGAGTTCGTGCTCATTGTCGCTGCTCTTTCTCGCTGGGTTGAGTTTTTTATTCTTCACCAGCTGCGCTTTATTATGGCGAGCATACTTTGTTGTCTTGTCAAGGGTGCAGCAGGTGATCCTCTTGGTCCTCTTCTTTTCGCCTGGTTCTACATCCGTTGTGTGCCGTATCAGGGACTCCTTCGCCTGAGTTGCAGGCTTGGTATTTGGATGATGGAACTATCATGGTGATACCTTGTGGTTGGCCAAGTTTGCAGATGATTTCGCGGAGGGACCTAGTTTGGCCTTCATGTTAACGTCGCAAAAACGGAGCTCTTTTAGCCTACCGAGGACCCACGGTAGTCGTCGTTGTAGGGGTCTTCCTCCCGATATCGCTCGCTTCCCTTGGTGTCGGGTTTTAGTGGCTGTTAGTGCGGATTCTTCCTTTTGGGACTTGTTTCACAGAAGAGTGTTCAAAGATATTGAGCTCATGTGATGCTGTGGCTCAACTTGATGATCTCAATGTGAGTTGTTACTCTTCGTGGTGTACTGGGGTTTCGAAATCTACTTTGCTATGCGTACTTGCCCACCTAATCTTTTCGAGGCGGCTCAACTCTCCTTTGATGTCGCTTTTGCGAGCTTCCTTGGAACGCATTGTCACAGCTTCCGGCCTGTTTTGGGATGGCAATGGCGGCTTGCACCTTACCTTGCTTACGGTGGTTTGGGTGTTATTCAGCGGGTATGTTCGCGACTATGTTTTTCTTGCATGCGCGGTTGCAGTCTTCCAATTTACAGGGTATACTACTCAGCATTCCGGCGTTGTTGGTCTTGGGTCGGCCTTTGATGGTGCTTTGGGTCTTTTTAATAGACCGTGAGACTGCCTTATGCGTAACCCTAGTGAGATCGCTGCCCCAAGCTCATGAAGAAACTGGCAGATTTGTATTTCACGAAGGTTACTGATCTGCTCATTCCACTTACTCCTTGTCTACCCGTCAGGTTGCCTTGTGGAAAATCCAACAGGAGATCATGCTTCTGCTTGGCTACGGTGTTCCGATATCTGTGGGCCAGATATGAACGGTAAGACTTATCGTTCTGTTCTTTCATATCGGTTGGGTGTTCCTTTATTCTCCGTTTCGGGCTCCTTTTTCTGCTTGCTCGCGGGTTTTGATGAGATATTTGGGAACGGCGCCTGCGGGTGATAAGCGCTATGTTCCTGCTCGGTTGATGGGTATCAGCACCGTCACAATATTGTCCGCGATACTCTTCTTGACATTTTTATCGTCTGGGATTACTGCTCGTAAGGAGGTAATGGTTGGTTGACTGATGGATCGACGGCCTTTCGACCGGGTCGAGTTTTGCTCTATTCTTGAGATGACGGCTTGGATGTGTGTTTGATCTGACGGGTTCTTCTCCTTTGACGCATCTGGGTTGTCTTGACTTCGTTTCTGGTCGTATCGGTGGCGGTAGCAGCTTCAGCGGAAGCGGGAGAAGTATTGGGCGTTGTAGGACAATTGGATATGGTTTCCTTCCTTTTTCCTTCTCTTCTTGGGGAATTAGATAAGGGGCTCGTTGCGCTTCTGAAGCGGATTCAGACGTTCTCCAGGGCCCAGACATGGGCACGCTGCAGCTGCTCACATCTTCAGCCGATAGGCTTCTCTATTGCTAGAGGAGTGGGGCCCAGATGTATCTCGGCTCCCTCCAACTTCTTGTAGATCACTTATCCTTTTTGTTGCTTTAACGCTTACCACGTTGGTGTTTATAATAATAATAATAATAATAATAATAATAAATACAACAACTGTGAGAGGAGTGGGAGACTAGATTGATTTGGGCTCCCCTCCAACTTCTTTGTACTCGTAGTATATATGCTGATTATGTTGCTTATGCTTGATTTATGTTTGGCTTTAAAGCTTGTCTTTGTGGTTTTATAATAATAGTATAATATAATAATTATAATAAAGTTATTAATCCGAAGTTAAACATTACAATTTAATATCATTAATCCAACTTTCAAGTTATATTATTAATCAATATTATTTAAATAATAAATCATAACTCCGTAGTAAATATCAATCCTAAATTAAATAATTAAATATTAATCTAAAGATATATCATAATAATAGTAAAAATTAATCAAAAGAACAGTGATATTAACTAAGATGTGACTTATAGGATTACTACTCAAGTGATGTTACCTTGCACGTACAACCAAATATAAAAAATAGAAAATTGTTATTTTATTCCTAAACAGTTATATAAGACATCGTTATATTTTCTAAAATTGTTAAAGATGTGAATTTATAATGAAAATCTCACACAAATTGATTTAATAAACGCTTGATTATATCAAAATTACCCATTTTAACTTCTTATCATGGTCTTGAGGTTATGGTTTATCATTTTTCTAAAAAATACACCCTTAGTTTTTCTACATTTAATTTTAAGTTAAAATAAACAATTTTTAACTTAATACTCTCCATCTGTTTTTATTTCGTTATTTTACATTTTTAATTGGTTTTTCAAATAGTTGTTCCAAATCAATTTAAAATAGTTCTTTACTTTTATGCCATATTATTTATATTTTATAACCTATGCACCTATGCATAGGATTAAATATCTAAATTCTCCTTCGCCAACAAATTTCCTACTGCTATATTGTTATTGTTAATTATGAAAAATTATATATTTAAGGCAAAAAGAATAATAAATTAATTTAGGAATTAGGTATATTTAAAAAAGGATAATGTACTTTACTTTCTTAACTTAATTTCTTTAATAATATAGGAACTTTGTTAGAAAAACATTTTTTTACTCTAATATTAATTAATTACATTTTCTAAATTAACATTCATTATTACATATTTTCTAAAGTCAACATTTATATATTTCTCTAGTATTTTATTCACACCATTTATTCTTTATCTTAATTATCAACTATTTTTACTAATTGCCGAAATTTTTTATCTATTTTGATTAACTTTAAACACTGTACAAAAACATAGAATATCTCAAAAAAAAAAGAGGGAGTATTACTTCCTATCCTATTTAAATTACCATCATGCACTTCGTACAAATAAAGCAGTCTACTTCTCCGTTTTTAATTCTAACGTCTTCCTTTGACTCAATCATAATTCCAAATGCAGAATGATGAACATACTGAACTGTGAATACTATATTGATTATTAATTACAACCTTGTACAAAAACTCCTTTTTATTAACCAACAATTAAAAACATTCAGCTGATTACTGATTACTGCATCAAAGTTTCTTATAATTTTTTCTCTTATTTCGATTTATGTTAACAATAAATAAAACCAAAAAAATATGGCAAGTACAAAAACACACAACACAATAATTACATGATTGACCGTTCGTTAGCAATAACGAAAATAATAAATACTCTCACACACAACAATATATAACATGGAGTATTATAATATGATTATATAATCATGTTGATTAAGCTTCAAATGATGGTACAACAACGTTTAACTTCCATTCATTAAAAATTCTCTCAAGGGCAACATACCACACGCGCCAGCCACGTGAAGAAAAAAGACAATTCTCTTCACTCAAAAAAAAAAAAAACAAAAACCCTGAGAAAATATACAAAAATCTGCCCAATTTCAATTTCAAACCCATGAAAAACCAAAATCATCTCCAAATGGGTTCCATGTTCCAACTCCCAACCTCACCAGTCAAAGTCAACAAGTATTAAACCTACTACCACTGCTAGTTACTACTAATAACCATAACCTCAGTTGGTTAGAGCTTCCCTCTCCGATCCGAGAACCATCGGGTTAACTACTCAACTCAAGAGCATGGAGGTGAGAGACTGGAAACATGCTGCATCGCAAGGGATGGTGAGGCCATATGTGGGCAGAACACCAAATTCTTCTTCGGACTGATGAAGCAAGCTCTGAACCTGAGGGCTGCTGAGGACTGAGATGGAACAATGTACCTCGTCCCTGTTGGCTCCCACGTACACTGCGAAGTGACCTTGGACGTCTTCCGGGCTACCGCTCTCGCTTTTGTTGTCTGGTTTTGCCAGGCTCGAGCACCGCTTAGGATTGTTTCAGGACTGCTTGTTTGGCGGCAGTTTGCTGATTTTCTGATTGCCATCTTACTGTTCTGCTTGTGAGAGGAGGAGTAGAGAGAGAGGGGGGAATACGATGTAGTGTGTTGAGGTAGAAAGAAAAGAAAGTAGTAGTGAAAATGGCGAGTAGTGAGTGACTATATAAAGAGGAGTGTGGAGGTAGGCTGAGGAGAGAGAGGGGGACACACAGGGCATGTGGGGCTGTGGGGTAAAGGACAGACCACGGGTGTTTCAAGGGTACTTTCCTACTTTGATCCCGTCGTTTTTATTTTATTTTCATTAATTATAATAATTATTTAATATTTTTAAGAAAAAAAAAAGATTAGTTAATTATGGTTGAAATGTAGCACTACTAAAGACAACATGGTCCCTGTCTGGCCATTTGGCATAGACCATAGACTGCTAAGTGCTAAACACCGCTTGCCATTCTGCCTTGTGGGGTGTTTAGTGGGACTTTGAGTTTCATATACATATAAGTGTTCATCAATTTCAACTTAAATGTTTGTTTTCGGTTCTTCAAACCCCTATCTTGTACTATACTAGTGGCACACGGGCGCGCGCATGCGCGCGCCGTGTCCACGAAAATATTTATAAACTAACTATATATAGTTTGTGTATCCAATAAGCAATTAGTTTAATCTTCTTTTGCTTTTAAGTTTTCTGTTTCTAGCTGTTTTTTTACACCTAAATCGTTAAATTTAAACATTACTTATGTAACAAATTATATTTAAAGAATAATTGAATAGATAAATTAGTAGCTGTGTTGCGTTCATATACAATACTAAGGACAGCAATGTCTAATTCCTAACTCATACACCTATAAGCATTAGCTAAATTTTGCATGTTTTTCCTATTACATAGAGTAATGTACCAAATTTGCATTCCATGTCTATGAAAATGCAGTAATCATACATTCAATAAATCATTATCAAATATCCATAATTTTTCCTAAAATGTGATACATAAATCTCTTCAACACAAATATTGAAAACGTTATCAAGCATAAGCAGTTAGGCACATCATTAACATCATCATCTTCTACATCAGATGAAGCAAGAAATCGCTTTTGTAAGACGCCAAATCAAAACTCACTTAGAGTTAGATACTGAGAATGGTAGTAATTCTCTGATTTTCATCATATTATAAGTTGAAATTCACTATTTTTATGTGTCATCTGTATTTTTAGGAGTTAACTCCCCTTAGTAAATAAAAAAAAGGAGTTAACTCCCTTGTACGTTGAGGCTTTTCATTAGTTTCTTTCATGCGTGATATTTTTCATGCTTATTATAACTTCCTTTTTTGGCAAGATATTTTAACTTTAAAGAAACAATTTTTCTATATTTAAATAATGAGATGTAACATATAGCATGAAATTTGCACACATTGCATTTACAATCACCCAATGAAACAATCAATTGAGTACATTTCCGAAATGCATCAAATTACATGACTTCTTCTACATTGGCATTTACACTAAGTCCTAACCACCATTCTCTTCGCCACTGGTTTATAAAATTTTCATTTCTAGCTCACAACCATGACAAAATAAGCCAAATGAACCAAACTTTGAATATTTCAAGTTCGGCCATCTACAAATATCTCGAGTTCAAGCTAAGCTTTAAAATCAAGTTAAAAATACTTAAAACTCTACTCGAGTTCAAACTCATAGTAACATATAAGAATTTCTAAAACATATAATAGTTAATAGCTACTCCATTCCAGCCATCAAGTCACATGTTCAATGGCGCTCTCCATCTTTCTCCTCTTTTTCTACCAACATTCTTTCGATGTCATCTCAACATGAGTCCCTTCTTCTGAGCATAATTCTCCAAATCCTTCTTTGCATTTCTTTTCTCATCCTCGGACTTGAATTTTCCCACTTTTCTCAGCATCCTATACTATCAATTCTAACCCTTCGTAACGATGTATACTGATATATAAGCTAGCAAAAGCTGCAACAAAGTGACACTTTCCTTTGTCAGCATCGAACAACTATAATTAAAAAAAGATAAATTAAATATTAATGAATAGAAAAATCACCAGTTTAACAAATAAGTGACACAGAACCTTTTTGTGGTCTCCAAAAGTATGGCGTTCCAGTTCATCCAAACCTTTGAAATTAGATCTGCTTAAACGTCAACATATGACTTCATTGGCACCTCTAAGATCATCTGCAATTAGTGTCTGCCTCACAACAACCGCATCACGTGCTGCTGGATCTTGCATCCAGGGCATAACTGCATTTTGAATGCACAACACACCCATAACAGTTAATGGTCCTTTCAATCAATAATAAGTAATCGCAAGCAAGCAGTTTGGGCCGCCAATAGACAGGAAAATTAATGACCCGAGACACAACCAAATGGACACTCAGTTAAAGTGTTTTATACTCTGTTAAAGACTAAAAATGAGAGTAGGACATAGTTAACAATTCCAAAGAAAGTAAGAAGATCACTCCTGGAAGCATACCCGTAGTTTACCGCTGAGTTATTTTGACAAACGTTGAAGAATATTTTGTACTCATGCACAATAAGTGAACGTTGTGAAGCATCACAATGAGCAAGAATATCGATTACCGCTGGAGTGTCACAACCAAATCCTAGAAGACACAAAAGCTCAAGAAGATATAAAGTCTTTCATTGTAAAAAGATAACATATAAGCAAAATCTAGGCATAGGAAAAGATTATATCAAACAATGTTTGAAACTCAAAATTTTGTTTCCTCTAAAAAAGATTAGATATTAAAATTATCTTTACGCTTAAAATTCTAATAGATATAAATTTGATCGGAAGAATTATACTAATACTAATACTAATACTAATACTAATACTAATACTAATACTTGTAATAATAATTCATAGTAGTAATAAATAACAAAAAGCTATCAATGAGCATATAGTAAAAAAAAATCCAACAACAATGTATCAATTATTTACGTACCCATATCTCAGTGTCATCAAAAACTATATCAACTCTTTCCTTAGAAGATCTCACGGAATCACTAAGAACCTCTAAATTACCCTATTTAATTAGCTGCAAACTAACAACCAACAAAATACAAAGAACCTCAAAATCACACTCTAATTCACGCACAAAACACAATCTTAAGCAATCAAATACATTAAAGATAGGAACTTCAACATATAGTCAATCATTATAAGATAAAGAGTATACCTAACAAGGAGGCATCATAATATAGGTGCAGTGCAGATTTTGATTCAACTTAGACCGAAACAAACTTTTTTTTATCAACCACGGTTGTTGCAAAGTAAGGAAAGCACAAATATAAATGTTAAAGGCCAAAGTTTGATTTTGGATTTGAAAGTTTGATCGTTGACTCGTTTGCTTTGGCACATAAAGCACATAACAAAGTTGTTCTACTATGCTTACCAAATTAAAGGTAACAAACATTTTAGAGTAATGTACATTATAGCAATTTTAGTTCTACAATCTGAATGAATTTTAACCAAATGAAAGGACCGAAACAAACTGGACTGTAGCATGGTCCTCAAAGTTCAAAATTTGGCATTGCTGCACTTGCACATGAAAGTCGTATTAAGATTTTGTACAAAATGATTAGTTGACAGCTAAATTCTCCTTCCTCTCATATCAAAACCCTAACTACTGAACTCACAACCACAAGCCCACTTTTCCATGAGAAATTCAAATATCATCTAATTCGATTTATAATTCAGGAATTTATGTGAAATTTCAACCTAGAAAAATCCCCCAAAAAAATTGAATTAAATTGCAGAGAAATACATGCAAATTTGACCATGAGATTCGACAAATATTAAACCTATAAAACAAACATTCGACCTTAAAATTGAACAAAAAATAGACCAAAACAACCCAGATTTTTGTCCAAACAAAAGTGGCAGATAAAAATGCAAACAAATCTGTAAATCTAATAAGTTTTTCAAAATCGAGTAACCTACAATCACGAACTTCCAATAAACATCAAACTAAGTTCAACCCAAACTTATACCCATTGAGTTCTTGCGAAGCCACTGTAACTGCTCTGTGTACTTGATCGCCCCACTCCACCCCGCCGCATACAAAATCACTTTAAGCGAAAACCCTAAATATCGACTTAATTTAAGAATAACCTCTAAAAAAACAACAGTTTCAAGCATCTTTCGAAAACTCTAACACCCGAATACAACAAAATCCAAATCAAAGTCAAACTAAGATTTAAAAAAAAATACACAGATCTAAATCAAAAAATAAAAAAATGCAGTCCAATCTAAGACCAAAATAAATTACCCCCAAAATCAACAATCAAACCACACCTTCTTCGATTTAAACCAACAAGCAAACAATAGAYTAACCTCATGCCACAAATTGCCYYGTTGATGAAGCATCCCGGCTTGAACAACCAAGATGGGGTTCATGGTTCGCAGCGTAAAATAATCGAAGGAAACCACACAAAACACCAAAAGGCAAAAAAAAATCAACCGAGTAATCATTCTGGAATATAGAAGAATGAAGCTCGAGGAACAACAATAGGGAGAGAAAACAGCATGAATGCATCTCGATGATCAGCCAGCAATAGGGAGAGAAAATTAATGGATGTGTTAGGTGGAGGRAATGATGAATCTTGATGTCGTGAAGCTACTCCACACGCCTAGAAAGAAACAATGGCCTGCTGTAAATGTTGGTGCATTTGATGGGCAATTCCGTAATTTAAAATTGGGCAAATCCTAAAACTCCCACATTTATGATGGATGGGATAATACAAGTAGTATTATAATAAAACATTTTGGGCTGGACCGGATCCAAATATTTGAATACAACATGTTTGTCCAAACCCGGATGTTTCGGGTTGGTGGGGTCGATGGGTAGGAGTGTAGGACAACGCATCGGTCTACGATACAAGTAACCTCTATCTAGTGATGGCAATGGATAGGATTTCTGGGTTTGGATAGGGTAAGCTTAGTCACTTACCCATACTCTAAGTACTGATACCCTAAGTACTTGATTTAGATCCATAATCGTATTCTACTCATACTCGTAGGGTCTTGGACCCTAGGACCACCTAAAATTACATGAACCCCCCCTCCATAAACAACCCACATGATTTATACGGAGTAAAAAAAAAAACCCAACTTCATGCTTCCCATTTTCCACTCTTCAAATAAATCCTCAACCTTATATTCTCTCTCCTAAGATTCATTTTTTCCCAAAAATTTCAGAAAAAATTTTCTCTCTCCTAATTCTTAGCATTTGAATATATTGAATTCATACTTCAAAATTCTTGAAATTTAGGTTAAAGATGAATCAACTAGAGATGAATGCTGAACGTAATCAGCAAAAGTGAAGATCATGCAAAGAATGACAAGATTGTGATGTTGAAGATCATGCAAGGAATGAAGTCGTGATGTTGAAGATCGTGATGTTTACAGAATCCTTTTTAATTTCAATTTCCAGTAGCTAATGTTCAACTTTACAATAAGAATATCAACGTCATGAATCAATATTCAATTTAATTTTATTTACCGTAATGAATATTCAATTTTTAAATGACAATATTCAATATTCGTGTAAAATATTCAACTTATACATTGTTCATTTGTAAAAGTCTGTTAAATATTTCAAATTTCATTCATCAATCTTAAGTTTGAATGCAATATTCAGCTTTTTTTATCTAAATTTCAATTCAGTTTGAACACTTGAACATTTCTTCTATTTTATTTGACATTTCTTAAGTATTTAACATATAGCTACTGTTATTTGTTGTATTGTATTCATTTTGCGAGGCAGAGAAAGTTGTTGCTGAGTACTGTTAATAGTGATGAGAGAGCTTTTAAGAATGTATATAGATTATGCATTAAGATTGTGTTTAGTGTTAGGAAGGTAAAGAAGCCTTGCAGATCATAGTTGAATATGAGGAGATTTCTATGTTCCAAAGCAGTTTCAAGAATGATGGAAAGGAAAGAATAATCAAATACCAAGAGTCGATCTACAAGTGTGGTTGCAAGGCTTCTCCTATGGTGCATAAATACACACACAATGACATAATCGAACTTGATCTCCAAATCATAAGTACCAACTTCTCTTTGTATCAATCATTCTATCAGAATCAACAAACTTCTGTTTGAAATAAGCAGCTTTTGCATGAGCTGCAATAACAAAGTATACAATAATAGATGAAGCAGAGTTGAATATTGAATCATAATTGAATATTAATACAAACATTGAATATTTAATCCTAACATTGATATTTTATGTTTAAGAGTTGTATATTTAGTACTGGACATAGAAGATACAAACTGAATTATTTTACGCAAAACATTGTAATATGAACGCAAAACATTGAATATTGATGCATAAGTAATTTAGTATTGACAAAAAAAACTTGACTTATGTTTTGCAAAAACATTGAAATTGAATGCAAAAATATTGATATTATTAATAATAAAGCTGAATACTTTACAATTTTTGGATGATCAAATACTTGTTTCTTAATTTTTTCTTCGCAAGTTTTCGATTGTCATAATATAGCATCATTTCTTCTCATGTCGATCACATTAATAAAATGACCTGATGCTAAGCTGCACAAAAGAATCTGTGTGTCAACAAAAAATATTTTAAAGAAGTCTAAATGAATGTGCAATTTAGTTTAATTTCAGTAAAACTAAATATTAACTTATAAAACACCAATATTCAAACTATTATGTGAAACAAATATTTCAATTTTTAAACTATCTACCATCAATTGTTACCAAACCCTTTTAGTTCGTGTCCATCAACTCAGAATAACTTGCTCATTCACAGTTTCCATCCTACATTTTCATCACATCATTGCATAATTCATCCGTGCACATTATCAACTGGAAAAAATAATAAACAAGTTAGTAATGACTTAAAAAAAAACACCAAAGTATACTATATTACAAAATGAATATATAATTGAATTACAAAGGGGTTTACAGATAAACACTTTTTCTTTGCATATTTCAATGTACAACATTAAATATTCGATCATGATTTACGATCTTCAACATTTGATGCAATATTCACAATTTATCATCTTCTTGTAAATGTTTTTTTAATCATGGTTTCATAGTAAATATTCAATTTACGATATCAATATTCAACCTTCTGTATTCATATTCAGACTTTTTTTTACCAACTTCTTAGTTGGTGGTTGTAATTTTAAAAAATAAAAAGTGCATATTTTTATTCATGTTTGTACTGTTAGTAAATATTCAATTAATGGTTTACAATCTTCAACATCGTATGCAATATTCAAATTATTCATCTTTTCATAAAGTTTTTTTTTAAAAAAAATTAATGGATGTAGTAAATATCATTACAATTATCAATTTTACAATATTTTATTATCACTATTCAGATATTTTTTTGCCATATTTTTTAGGTGTAGTTTGTAATTTAAAATAAAATGTACTAGCTTTTTATTTCAATGTTTTACGGAGTAGTTAAATATCTGGTTTTTTTTTACAATCTTTCTATATTTCGTACAGCAATATTCAATTTGTATGATAACTTTGCTACATTTTATTCAAATATTAATTTTTTCCTTGATTTTTTTAAAAAATACATCATAATAATTCTTGCAAGTAAAATTAAAATTGAAATTAAATTGTGAAGTAATCTAATAATGATAGTGGTTGAAGGTATTAACAAGAAGGAAACACAAGAGAGAGAAAAAACAAAAAGTGAAATTAAAACAAAAAAAAAAAAAGAAAAAAGTTTAATAAAAGGGAAACAAAATAGAAAAAGAAGGAAAAATAAAACAAGAACTGAGTAGCAATGCTACGTGTGAAGGGAATGGGGCATGTGGGCTGTAGCACGCATAGTTTGGCGTGTGGGATTGAGAGATAGAGGGGGTCCATCTAAAGTCACATGGACCCCGGGTCCAACTAATAATTTGCGGGTTGGTGGGGTCGATGGGTAGGAGTGTAGGACAACGCATCGGTCTACGATACAAGTAACCTCTATCTAGTGATGGCAATGGATAGGGTTTCTGGGTTTGGATAGGGTAAGCTTAGTCACTTACCCATACTCTAAGTACTCATACCCTAAGTACTTGATTTAGATCCATAATCGTATTCTACTCATACTCGTAGGGTAAATTTTTTTAAGACCCATATCCGTTGGATCCGATAGAGTATGGGTATTTAGGGTCTAGGGGCCAAGATGGATCCAATATAAAAAAATTCAACTTATATTTTTGCATGTATTATCAATATTTCGCACTCGAATGCTCATGATGTGGTGGCCTGAGCAAGTATTTCAGTGAATATTGAGATGTTAAAGACGAAGAGTCAGAAAGAGGATAGAGGAACCGAGTGAATTGGTACGACTATAATTTAGTGAACTTGAGAGATTTCGGGTTTAATTTTTTGTACTCCCTCTGTTCCTCTAAATTCATGTCACTTCTACTTTACACGTTTTCCAATGCACAATTTACAAATGAAATATCTTTAATTATACATGAGTAAAAATTATAAAAAATTGGATTTTAATAAACTACTTGTTAATATGATTCTAACAACACCACACTTGACTATATTCATTCTTACATATTGACGAGAATTTATAGGTATAACTTTTGCTTAGAATTCCTTTCAGTGTTAGGCACCTAAAACACATTGAACGACAAAATCAGTAGAATTAACGCCTAAAACACAAATATAATCACGCTTGAGTATTCTTAGCAAAAGTTCTACCTAAAACTGGGATTTTTTAAAAACACATACCTACCAAAGGAATTTGATTATAACACTGATACTTACCAGATGAAATTTCCCCAAATTATATAAAGTTACTAAGAATATTTAAAGTTTCAATGTATTCTACTCCGTAGATCAATCAAAAAACTAATATTAAGAGGGTTGTCAACCTTTTTATGTCCAACACTTTTATGTCGAATCCGTTGATAATCTACTTTCGTATATCTATATGTATACTTAGGGAATTGAAAATGACAAGTGTCATTCTCTTATGAAGCATCCATACCTGATGTTCCCTTTTATTCTTTACGTTTATTTATTTTCTCATTATTTTCGATTTTCCACTCAAACTTATCTTCTCCATTCATTTTTAAATATGAAAAGATTCTCTTTAATTTTTGATGCACATATCAAACAAATTAAAAGAATAATACAACTTTCAAGTAATACCAAGCCAACATGTTTTTATCCAAATACTCCATACTAATTTCGCTTAATTGACCTGCAATTTTACAAATGTAAAGAAGAAATTGAACGGAGGGAGTACAACTTTTGTGTAATCTTTTCATTTTTTTAACAATATTTAACTAATTTGTTGTTTAGTCATTTCACATTCTTAATGTTTAGTTATCCTCTCGCATTCTAATTTTTTTACATTTCTCTAAGTATTTTTAACTTTATGACTAATCATTTTCTCTAATCACTTCATGATGTCATTATTTTCACACCTTTATTTTTATTCTTTTTGTTTGTCATTTTTTTTTCACATTCCACTTAATTGAGGCTTGAGCTATCACCTTTTTTACAATCTCTTAGATTATGCTTTAGTGTTTTATTTATATTTCATTTTCCCTCAAATTGATGGTTATATAAATTGTGGTAGGTGCGTATTTTTCTTTACTTTTTTTTTTTTACTTTGATGTTACATGTTTGATTTGTCTACTATTTGAGTATAATTTAGTTTACATTTTGTCTTAGAGAAATATAAGCCATAAAATATTACCTTAGATCCCATCAAAAAAATTATACCTTAGAGAAACTATTACATCGCGTCAATATTTAATTTGTATGGTGTATTTCCATGTCGATCTTTATCCTTTCTTCTTTTTAAGCATTGTAGATGATAACCTATTTCGATGAGTGTTTATACTACACTCCAATATGAGATATCGTCAGGTAAAGAAGAATAGTTAAACTAATAAATGAATTAGGGGATAGAATAAGGATGTAACTGGCGTGAGTTTTGCCTTTCCCATCCCTATTCCCGCCTCAATTTTTCATCTCCATCTCTATTTCTGCTCCACTAAGTCAACATAAAAAAAATCTCCACCCCACCACCCACTTGGATATTTATCCTCATTAAATCCTCATCTCATACCCACCTAATCTCCACCCCAAAACCACCTAAAAATATTTTTACACTAGTTAAAAATTTATATACTTGCACAAAATTTAACCTAAAAAACAACATTTAAAAGATGGTTATTATAATTTTTTGATTTTTTAAATATTGATAGATTATAAAGTTGATTTTGAATGTTTAAATATAAATTATTAAACTTTATATTATACAAGCGAGGATGAGGATGTGAATGGGGCGCGTATAGCCTAAAAACCATCTCTATCCCCATAATGAGTACAATTTTAAGTCCTATTCCTGCCCCGCCACCCACCAAAACGAGATCCTCCGAATGTTGAGACGGGTCTTCTATTTGACCTGCCCACTTTCATCTCTAGGACAGATGAGTCCTAGGACTTCTAGTTAGTATCCAATTTTTATTTTAATCAATAAATGACTTTTCCTAATAATCTCTCGTTGGGTGGTATCTATTTTCATGAGTTCATGCAATTTTAGAGCTTGAAGTATATCATCATAAATTCATAACATTAAACAAATTCCATCGACTAATTTTGCCATGACTCTTGTATTTTCAATCTTAAGTTAGTGCTCCGAATTATATTAAGAGCTAGCATTCATTGCAAACCTAGCTACCCACATTTTCAACAATATTTCTAGTTGGGCAATGGTAATAAAAACAAACCAAAAATAAATGAATCCTAAATTCAAACAAAATTAATAAGGGCGTTAGATAAGGTATAAATACATTTCCTAAAATAACATTAAACTTGAAATGCATGCCAAATTCACACGTCAATCGGTGTAATTAATGTTTATATTCATTTAATATTTTCATTTTAAGTTATCTTATCTAACGCCTCAGGGACGCTTGTTATCTTTTGCCATTTTCAATTACACTATATCCATCTTTTTCTGATTGCCCCTAACACTTACCATATTCATCTTCCAATTTAGGAAAAATTAATACTTACCACCTTTTGTAGTATCACTTTTAAAAGTTACCACCTTATCTAAATTTAATTAAATTTTACCACCTTTTCTATTGTCAACGTTTAAAACTTACCACCTTTTAACCGGAATCGTTAACAAAACATTAATGGCCCCACTTTAACAGCTACTATTTGATTTCTTTTCTTTATATACCCCTTCTTGCACGAAAACAATATATTTGAAGAATGAAAAGCCTCTGTTTCTCGCAATTTTTTCACTAATCCAATTTTGAAAGCAATTTTTTTGCAATTAGGGTTTTCAAAGATTTGAGGTTTTGTTCAATTAGGGTTTATGAATTGTTATTAGGAAAKTAAATAGGCTTAACATCATCTAATTTTCTTCAATTTCAAGCCACTATTTAAGAATCACACAAAAACATGCAATTAACAACTCAACTACAAATGAAGTTAAGCTGCAAATACAATAAACACTCTATAAAACACAATTTCACTTTGATTAATTTGCMCTTATTTGATTACTCAATTAAACAACAATGGTATTCTACCATTAGTAAAGAAATAGCATGGCAGATTAAAGAAGGGAGATGAATTGGGCTATGGAGTTGAAAATTGTAGAACAGAAAGAAGAAGTGAAGAAGTCGTGGAGAGAGAAGAAAAATATGATAGGATTTCCATTTAGTGGGGTCCAAACTAACGGTTTGTTAACATCTCAGTTAAAGGGTGACAAATTTTAAACCTTGCTTATACAAAAGGTGGTAAAATTTAATTAAATTTAGATAAGGTGATAATTTTTAAAAGTGATACTACAAAAGGTGGTAAGTATTAATTTTTCCTCCAATTTACTTTATACTACTATTTTTGACAAACAAACATATCATTAATTCTATTCCTACTTGTCTCAAGACTCAACACATGAACTAAAGGAGTAGTAATTATCTCTCTCCTAATAGAATCATAAAATTTAGGAAAAATTGTCAACAACTACCCACTTTTTTGTCACTTTTGAAAACAACTACCCAGATTGTTTTTTATTTAAAGCAACGACCCACTTTTTATGTTTTGTTTGCGAATCACTACCCACTTTCAGAATTTGAAACTTGCGGAAGACATAACTACTTGAAAAAAACTCCAAATCACATGATTCTTGAGCCTATTTTATGTATTTTTCCGAAATCTACAACTTTTATGAATGAACCATGTCCAAAAAACAGATGGATAAATGAGAAAAGACTAAAAACTAAGTGTGACGAGGTTTGGRTGGTTGAGTTGTTTTGGTGGGTGTTGGGTGGTTTTAGAGGTGGGAAACAACAAAGTTAGGTGATTTTGCAATTGGGATGCCACGTTAGGGTGGTTTGGGGTGGTTAATAAGGTGTTGAGTGGCCAAAATCCAAAAGTGGATAGTGATTTGCAAAAAAAATTTGAAAATATGGGTAGTTGTTTTCAATAAAAAAAACAATTTGGGTGTTGTTTTCAAAAATGGAAAAAAGTGGGTAATTGTTGACAATTTTTCCTAAAATTTAAGAAATAAACTCACTTTCACAACTTTCTTCTTCCATATTTTTCTCGATTCATTTATGAGAATTTTGTGGGGGTTCCCTATTTTATGTAGATGACTTTCCGAAATAATCACTTTTAATTCATGTGAACCGACTTCATTTATGGGAATAAGACTCTAATTAATATGATTAATGTTCAATTTAAAACGAGTAGATCATTATCTCTATTATATAAGCCAAGGGAGGAGCAATGGTGTCCCCCTTGGAAAATACATAAAAGCCCTTCACTTATATAAATAGTCAAAGAATTCATTCAAAACATCATTCAAATAATTTGTCAAATATAACATAATCAATTCCACAATTAATGTTATGTTAATTAAAAAACTATTATCAAATATAACATGTAATCAA
>SNQN01003876.1:0-23287 GCA_008642245.1 Bassia scoparia | reverse complement strand
AACATCCGCGTCAATATTTCTAAATTGTTGGATGATTTCCATGTCATTATATTATCCATCAATCGTAATTTATAGCATGTCTCACATGTAACTGATTCGATGAAGTGGTCTTTTTACACTCACAATACTGAGATATGTTTCGTCGAGTAACACTAAAAAAGTTAAACTAATAAATCATCATGCGAGGACGTTACTTAGGAGCAGAGTTAGGGGCCTCTCCTCACATTATCCCCTATCTCCAGACCTCAATTTCATCCCCAATTTAATGCTCCTATTTACCTCGCCCACCAAGTATATATATTTAATTAATATGATATAACCCACCCTACCACAACCACTTGGGATTATATCTTATTCATAAACCTCACAACTAATATTTCATACCACCATTTCTGATCACGCCCGCCAAACCACTTAAATAGGTTCCTGCAAACTAAATAAAAATTTCCCATAATACTACCTCTGACAAATATAAAGATCAGTTTATATGATCATTTTTGAATTTTATTAAATCATGGCAGTACAAGTTGTTACTTGAATTTTAAATATGAAAATTATCTAAAGGTTTATTATTATCTCATTTTGTGAGAGTTTGAAGTGTAGTTTTTTTTATCTTCCCTTATGGAAGACCAAAGTATCTAGGGTTACATAATTTTTTTCGTTTGTTGGAAAATGGAGAATTAGGGTTTCACAATATCGGAAAAAAATTTAGAAATTCACAAAAGTATGTTCACCCAAACAACTACACATCAATGAACGTTATGCTGAATAAGAGTGAATTCACATATTGTATTGTTTCGGATGAAATTTTTTATTAAGGCTGGCTATTTCAAATCGAATATGCGATGTAACTAGTTCTAAGGTGTTTTGTATTCTTGTTGGAAWTTTTGTTTTTTCTTGCTGATTGTAAGTATCTTTTGACTATTTCTTATCAATGAAATCTTTATTGTTCTGGTAAAAAAACATATATGAAAAACGAGGTAAGATGTACCATACATCCGATAATATGGTGGTACAATATATATTGTTGCGAAAATATAGTGTCATTATAATGGAGATGATTTAAATAAAGACAAAGTATTAGGTACATCGGATGCACAATAAATTTACTGTGCATCAGATTATAGTGACCCTTTTGATTAATATAGTAACCTTTTTTATCAATATAGTGACCCTAATTTTTTATCACTTATTGATGTAAAGTGAAATGGGTCACTATATTGATATAAATAGTTACTATATTGATATAAAGAATCACTATATGCTTGATGCACAATAAATTTATTGTGCATCTGATGCATACAATACCATCTGTTAAATAAAACAGAAGAAACAAACATTGCCATATGCATGGTACGGTATCACTAGTTATACCCAACTACACTCATTTTCTTCTCTTTGTATGTATTTTTTTTAACGATAAAGAATTTAGTTTGTTTATGAAAACAAAATGAATATGATTATACATTTATACCTAATTAGATATGGAGTATAATATATGAAGAAAACAATTTAGTTTGTTTATGAAAACATCTTCATTGGATATATATTTAATTACAATTTTGTATCATAATGTTAGAGATCTATATTGTGAATAAATTTAGTAAATATCATACATGTATTGCACGAGTCCTAAACTATATATCTAATACAATACAAATTTCTTGACAAATATTAAATTAAAACTTTATTTCACTCTTTTTAGAGTTTTAATGAATAAATTTAATAAATACCGGTGCTCGCAGGACGGCCCTAAATAATTTATACCTAATTAGATATGGAAGTATAATAATCGGTTGTAACAATACTCATTCCGTTTGCCTAAATGTTCTTACTCACCCATTTCAATTTAGTACTATACGCACGTCAATGTACGTTTTTGTTTTTGATTCTATCTTCAACTATATTACAGAAAATGCAGAAAATTATCTCATGTGTGAATAGTGTTAAGTACAGAGGGAGTACATTTTACGGACCAAACATTTAGACATTATTAGACAAAAAAAACGTCAAAATTGGGTTTTATTATACCAATCAACCAACAAACATGTGGTTTAAGTATAATTGTTGGGTTAATTAATTATAGTGGGGGAAAGGATTAGTTGGCTTACACCGACCTCAAATCTCGACGTTAGATCCCCTCCACGTCACCCGATTCCACCTCAGCAACAAATCCTCACCGTTGCTTTTAATTAAAGCACAAATTATAGACGAAAAGTTAACACTCATTATCACATGGGAAATGGCGAAGTGGGTCCCGCGTGAGGTCAAAGGAAAAAGAAATCAATCAAACAAAAAAAGCCGAGTCTATCCATTTACACGCACCAACGCGACTTTAACACACAAGTCGTCTGCCAACCGGCAACCGGGAATGAACCGGGAAACTCGCATTGTTCATTAATTTAACTAATTAATTATTAAATTTGGGTTGGGTGGGCCGAATTGCGCGGATTTTAGGAAACTTTCAAACTTTTTTGCACCTTTAATTTATCACTCTCACATGGTTTTTTGTGTTTTGAAGGCTCATAATTGTGTGATACTTGCTTCCAAGAAATGATTGGTCATACATTTTAATACTTATCATCATCAAAATTAGAGCTTATATATATTGAAGAAGACGTGTATTATACAACCGATTGTATTAGTCATATAATTTTAGAACTTATCAACCAAAATTTGACTCATATAGTTATTGTTGAAGGCGAGTGAATTATAGAACCGTTTGTACATACAAAATACTTATTTTAAATGAACAAATAGTTTCGTATTTATGAGAGATTTTGTACTTCTACCTTAAAAGGTACAACAACACAAGAGGTATCCCCTTAGCCATATACGACAATGAATCGAATACAAATAGGAAGCCTTATGAAGTTATGATTAGAGATATATCAAATGAGTATGGTTGCCCAAATTAAAGAGAATGCAAGTCCTCTCCACAAGATTTACATTTCACCGCTTCATCGATTTGTCCTTGATCTCTTTGCAATTATTATTAGTAAAGTTTAATCAATCTATTGGTGTTTTTAATCACCGTACAAAGTCTATTCGTAATTAAAAGGACTTGATCTCTATATATATGAATTTCAAAACAAATGATTTTCACTGAACAATAAATGTAACTTTTTTTTTAAAGATTAATTACAAAATTCACGGTATGATATGTTAACGACTTAACGTTCAACTTATTTTATAATTATAAATTCAGAAAAATTTAATAATAAAAAAGTGAAAATTTATTGTTTTTTCCTCTAATAAAATACAAGTTCAGATTAGAAATAAATTTCTATTACATAAGGGAAGGTCGGGGAGCATAGTGTCCCCAATGCTATTATTACATTTCTACCATTTAGCTTTTTTTTTTAAAAAAAACTAAAGTTAAACATATTTTTTTGGACATTAAAGTTAAACAATATTATCATCTATATCAAAGCAAATTTGGTAAAATTTTGTTATAGAGAAAACTACTCATTGTATGCCAAAATCACCGCAATCAATTCAATATTGACAATATAATTCGAAGAAAATTTTTCATAAACATAAATGAAGCTTTTAAATATATTCAAGAATTGAGCATTGAATGAAATAGAATTATAAGTATATGAATTAACATACCCTTTCAATTCATGGTGCCCCAAACGAGATCTCCAGCGGTGTGGTTCTCCAACGTGCGTGTTCAGACTCTCGTACAACGAGATATTGAAGGTACTACTCCTAAGGGAGGATACTCGTTCAGTCGAGCGCGCAAGTTCAGGCGTCTCTTCATCAGAGTCAGAAATCCCAAGTTAGGCAGTTCGGTTTCAGGGATTGCTCTACAGGCCATGGCTTCTTTGCGGTTCTATAGTCCAGGTGTTCCGATCTATGTTGCAGGTTTCTCTATCAGTTTCCTTCAACGTCGGGAGAAACAGGATTTAGTTCTATGTATTGTATCGTTCTTTCTTCTGTTAGTTCTACTGTTTAGTTTATTCTAGTTTTGTTCTAAGAGTAGTGACTCGTTTGTATCAATGTTTAGTTTTTTATATGTTAGTAGTGTTATTAGAGTAAGGTTTTCGCAGCCCATATACTGATTGTTTATGTCGAAAAAGGCGTGCATGCTTATTAACCTATTTTCTAGCTTATATCTTCCGGGAAAAACCTATGTCCTAATAAAGTTGAAATATAAAAATTGTCAAACTCACTTGATCCGCTCTTGCCAAGAGGAGTAGAATCTACTTTTTTTTAAAAAAAAACAAGATTTTGTACTTTTATTTATAATACGACAAACAGGGTGATCCCGCCTTAACCATATGAGTATTATGACAATGAATCCTTAGCCTTATTTGTTAATTGTCAATAAGTTTGGATTGTGCGTACCAAAGGGAATGCAACCTTACTCAAAAATCTATATCATACTCGATATTGCCTCATCAATTTATCCTTATCTCTTGCATTTATTATTAGCAAGTTTAAATCAAATTTATTTGTGATTTTTTATCAATGTAATTATAAAGGACTAATCTCTAAAAATTGAGATCAAAAGTGGTTTTTCATTGAACAATAAATGTAACCCTTTATTTTTAAGATTAATTACAAAAAACCTTAAATATGTTCATATTCAACTTATTTGCTAGAAACCTTTACTGCGATGACTTTACTCCGTCTTCTAGAAATAATTCAATTTTCAAATAATCGCTTACTAAGTCAAGGTTGTAAAACTAATTTCATTCACTCTGTTAAAATAAATATGAAGTAGCAAAAATAATGATTAAAAAAACTCAGTGACAGATTATTTGAATGATTAAGATAAGCATGTTTTCATTCACTAAGTAATCTTAATTATTATTTTACTACATCAAAWTCATTTTAATTTAGTGAATGAAAATAATACT
This sequence comes from Bassia scoparia, assembly GCA_008642245.1. Classification (NCBI taxonomy): domain Eukaryota; kingdom Viridiplantae; phylum Streptophyta; class Magnoliopsida; order Caryophyllales; family Amaranthaceae; genus Bassia; species Bassia scoparia. The sequence continues at coordinate 18,419 of SNQN01003876.1, read as the reverse complement.
AGCTCCGTTTTTTTAGATGTTGTCCCACTTTGGGTTTTGTGGTTTTTGAGACAAAATATTGATTTAAGTGATTAGGTGAGTAAATGATTAATTTAATAAAGTATGTGGGACCCATAGATGAGAGAAAGGTAGAGAGAAAAAGGTTGTGGACCCCAAAAAAGTAAAAAGTAAGTGAGAATTATATGATAATTTATTGTGATCACTATGTTTTGAAAGAGAAAAAAAAATCAAAATGAGACAACTAATTTCAAATTTCTTAAAATAAAAACTGAGACATCTAATAAAAAATGGATGAAGTATTTACTTATTTTCAGAAGACGAAAAATAAGAGTTGCATTACCTTCGAGAATTTGTTGTACGATGAAGAACTTTATATTTTTTTCCTCTATTACAAAACAAGTCTAAATTAGGTGAGCAAAACAGCCCATGCAAAATTTACATAATTACTTGAGATTTTTTTCGAATGAGTAAAAAATAAGTTGGAGTGCATTTATTACATATTCAAGAATAAAATCCGCACTTTAATTGTATTTCAATTTATTTTATTTTATTTTATTTTATTTTATTTTTTTAAAACACGGAATCCGGTTCAGAAAATATCCGGTTTAAGGTACCGGTTCACATATTGGCTATATAATGCAAATGACCCCCAATCTCTTCTGCTCACTTTCTCTCTCCTCACTTTTTTCGCTTCTTTGTCCGAACTGTTGCAGATATTTTCTTCTTCTCGAATATTGAAGGTATATTTTACATTATCATAATTATATACCTTTTTTTTYYCCMMWWTTTTYTYWWAAAAAAATGAATCATTTGTTTGATTATTTTGTTCGATCTTAATTTGTTAGCTTTTTTATTGAGCATCTTTGAATTTGCTGGTAGTTCATGATATTCTGTGACTTTGTTCAGTTTGTTGCTTGTATYTTGCACTTGAATAGTTGAATTTGAATTATTTCGCTGAGTTTGAAGTGATTCATGCTTTGTCTTCATGTAAGTTTCGATTTTTGGAGCTATTTGTGTAGTTGATGATGTTGATATGGTTATTTTTTTTGCTGATTGACTTGAGTCAAATTCGATGTTAGATCTTCCTGTTAATGAGCTCTAAACTCGTTTTTGGATTTTGTTTGTATTTAAMTCGATGATTTGACTCTTTTACTYAGTTTATTTGAAGATCAATGAATTATGATGCTTATATGATGAATTGATGATGAGCTTTGAAATATTAATGTAAAGCAAGTAAACTCACTTTGGAACATAGTAGTATTGTTTCATCACGCTTTTAGCGTTGCTTTCTTGTAAGAGAAGCATCAGTAATTAAAAATTAAAAATTGGTTGAAATTTGGTGAATCGTTCCTGATCATCATGGATTTTTGTGTTGATGCCTTGATGGAGTAAAAATGGGGTTTATAGAGCCTAGATCTACGCAGTCTTACCCCTGGAAATTTATGGTTATCGTTCSTCGTCTACRAAYCGAAAATCTGAGGTTAATTAGATTTAGGCGAAGAGATTACTCCTTTCACGCTAACAATTGGACTTTTGACTAATTAGATTTAGGCGAAGAGATGACTCCGTTTATGCTAAAGTGGACTTTTGGCTAACTGGCTTGAGGCTAGAACTAGGGTTTTCTGGGTGGTATGTTTTGAACGTTACGAGCTGCATTCTGTACTTCTGTGGGCTTTGAGCTGTTGAGAAGAAGTTGAGCTTGTAGTTTTGTTACTTTACATGGGATGTGTTGAGGCCCTTGAGTTGAGGGAAAGTGAAAGACAACGACTACTTTCTGAAGTTGGTGTTGCTCACTTTGGTTCAGAAGTCCTTGGTTTTATAGGTACGGTGTGATTTAAGATGTTCAGTGCTCGGTTCTGGGATCTATTATGTGAGGGTGATTTGATTATCTGCACTATGCTTGTATTGTTTAAGAGTGTTCTGTAGACCTTAAATTTTTGATGCGAGTTGAGCTCCAGAGGTTTGTTAAATTTGCCGACAGACGTTGAGCTGCAGGAGGTTTGTTAATATTGCATGACAAGTATCACTAGTCAGAGGAAAGAAAAAAGAAAAAAAAAATAATATTCCATTTCCTGTTGTGGTTGCTTACGCTAGTTTCGGAAGCACCTTGACTTGATTATTGTGAGGGTAAGTGAATCTTACATATAAGTTTTATGTTGGATCAACTTGACCTGATGTGAGGTAAAGTGGATCACACTTACCTGATGTGGTTAAAGTGGATCAATTCTATTTGTTGATAAATTTTAAATCCTTTTATTTTTCACCCGGGTATCCTTTTAAAAATAATCCGTATGTAGGATCCTCTTATATTATTACTATGTAGGATCCTCTTATGAATATTTATACTTTATTTATGTGTATCTTTTCCCTCTAATTAAGCAATTTTGGAGAAAATCAATAGTTCTTAGTGGTATATTTAAAAAATAAAAATATACTTTTTTGAGCTGCAACATGCTATGCTCTCCTCTGTGCTGGACTGCGTGTGTAGCAATGTTAGCGTAATAATGTAGGACAAGTCAAAGACTCAAAGGTCACAAGTAAGGAGATTATGAATGTTTGATTTGTGCAAGATGCCACATTTTACATTTGGATTGAACATGAAATGGAGTCTGGCTACTAGAGTTTAAGAAGTTGAGATTAAAGATAGACCTTTTTTCACATTGATGCCGCTCATAAATGTTCAAGGAAATTTCCTCATAAAGATATGTCTAACAAATACTAGCATTTTTTTATAACTCCATAAAAATGTCTTGACTGTTGAGGGTCATTATGTGCATTTAAGTAAATAGAATATAGACAAAGCGAGCCTGTTACAGTCTTGCGATGTGATTTAGGACCTTTTGTGTGTTTTTCCCCTTTTTTTCTCATCTCAGTGTTTAGTTGGTGACTTACATATCATAAGACATCAACAATTGATTATCCTTGACTAGTGTTTTTTTATGCCATTTGTGCACATGTTGCTTGACTTCCAATTAATGCTATATATTGCAGTTCCTAACAATAATCCTACATCATCGCTTATATTTACTCTTCCATAAGCAGGTAACTTAAGAAAGTTTTTATAAAGAAAAGACTTGGTTAAGACTCTAGCTCAGTGTTAGTAATCAACGCTGAATCCCAATGCTCCATTGTACATCCCTGTCTGCTTTCCGACAGTGGAGATTCTCCCCTGAATGGTATGAACTGATCACTACTCAATTGTCGGACTATTGCTCAGCCAGCATCAGGAGGCTGAAATGATGTATGGAAACGAACAATATGAACAGAACAATGTTGCTGACTTGCTGCCTGATGAGATTGATATTGGTGTTGATGAAGAGTTGCTTATCATGGAATCGCAGTTTCGAGAATTCATCAAATCTTCCGGGACAAAGAAAGCAAGCTTTTACCTAGAGAAGGTAAATCTAGTTACAAGTAGTTACCCTGTCCCTTACCTAAATGTCTGTTTGTCGGGGTTCCTTTTTTTTTTTTTATTGTATATAAACGGAGCTAACTTACCATTTTTTGTCACTGAAAAGTTTGGCTTCCGGCCGTCCCACCAGATTTTTGACACTTTTTGTGGATTGTTTTAGAAGTATCATAGAGTGTATTATGAATTTTGAATCTTTAATTATTACGGAGTGTATTTTTAAAAAATTTTTTAGGGGAAAAGAAAATATGTTGCTATATAAGGCTTTGTATATTTATATTTTTGACGAAACTGATTTGAAAAATTATTTTTCATTGTGTTTTGCTTTGTTAGGAAATGATGGAAAAAAAATTCCAGTGTTAATGCCCTGTTGCATAATATAGTTAAATGTGCCTTTTAGGTATGTGGCAATTATTGGAAGTTCTGATAGTTTGCTTATTCCTGTAATAGGCTGTTACTATTATAAGTTTTATAACAATTCATCCCCCTTTCCTAAACTCAATTGGGAAGTTCAGACGCCGTTAGAAGTTCAACATACTGTATAGCTTGCTATTACTTCGTTATATTCTCAGCGTCTTAACTTGTGGTTTTTCTACGTTTCACACTTCGTCGGTTCCCAGACAGGATTCAAGTCTCCAGAAAAGCCAGTTCAGAATTAGAGAGGGTCATAGGTGGGAGCAAATTTTGCTCCCTGCTAACAATATGATTCTCCTTTTCTAGTTGTAATTTCTGTACAGAGCCAGGTTGAAGCTCTTGTATGAGTCGTTTTAATGCCTTTTCTTTTCATCAAGAAAATCAAGAGACTTTTCGAGCAAGTGTAGAATGTAGAGAAAGAGAAAAATGTATGATATTTAAGTAAAGATGAAGAGATTACTTTCAAATCTTTTAAATTTGTTCTTTGTTTCTGTGCTATTGACTCGATCAGTATTTGGCTGGAACTCTGAAAGTTGTTTCTGGAAGCTTTGTGAAGGCGGATACATGCTGTGTTGTGTGACTTACACTCCTGTTTGAGCTCAATGAGCGGGGTTGAGCAAGCCTAAAGGCGGGCATGTGCTCATGTGCTGTGCATTCAACTTACGCTCATGTTTGAGCTCAAACAGTGAGGTTGAGGATGCCTCTCAATTGTTTAATTTTTCTTTTTAAAAAATATGTTTTTGGTGGATCTCCTTGAACTATGAGGTACTTCTAACAAATTGAGTAATCCGTCATTCTTAGGAAGCCTTTGGAAAATTTGTGTGGATTGGTTCTTCAAGCCTGGCATTTATGCTTTTCCTTAAATAACAGAACCTCTGATTTCATATTACCATATTGAAACACCTCTGGTTAATGCATAGAATATGGGATTAGAGAACCGGCAAGTATTGACCCAGAAATGACGCATGTCGGTATGTCTCTAGCGACAATTTAATAAACTTCAGAAAATATTAACCGACGCTTTGCTAAACATCAGTAAATCTCAAACGATGCTTTAAAAAGCGTCAGTGTATCATTAGCGACGCTTTACAAAGCGTTCATAAAACTCCAACGACACTTTACCAAGCTTCAGTTTATCTTCACCGACGCATTAATAACCGTCAGTAAGTATTCAGCGAYGCTTCCTTAAACGTCAGTAAGTATTCACCGACGCTTTAGCAAGCGTCAGTTTATCTTCTACGACGATTTCTAAGCATCAGCTATCAGTAAACCTCCAGAGACGCTTTGTTAAGCGTCAGAAAATATGGAACAACGCTTCGTATTGGCGTCAATATATCGCATGCGACGCTTTGAAAAGCGTCAAGCGTCAGAAATTCTTCAGCGACGCTTTATTAAACGTCAAAAATATTTAGAAACGCTTTGTTAAGTGTCAGTTGATATATCCTGACGTTTTAATAAGCGTCGATTGATAAATCCTGACGTTTTAATAAGCGTCGATTGATATATCCTGACGTTTTAATAAGCGTCGATTGATATATCCTGACGTTTTGATAAGCGTCAGGATATATCAAACGACGCTTTTAAAACCTTCAGTATATCTGGAAGGACGGTTTGTTAAGTGTCAGAAAGTATCCAGCGACGCTTCATTAAGCGTCTGAACGTATTCATCGACGCTTTTATAAGCGTCAGTTATACTTAGCGACGCTTTTTAAGCGTCACAAAAATAAGAAGCACTTATAAAAGCGTCAGAAACGTCCAACAACGGCTTTTTTATACGTCAAAAAACACAACGACGTTTTGCTAAGCGTCAGTAAAAGTGTTATTTAAACTATTGCGACGCTTTTAAGGCCTGAGTATATCTACACAGATGCTTTTATAAACGTCATAAACTATTAAATTATTAAATAATATATAAAAACTGTTTTCAACTCGACTTTAACTAAAAAAATACTGTATTAGGCTTTAAAAGATTGACGAAGATATTGTTGTGGCCAAATACATTATGTCTGATACAAGGTCTCAAGAATGGCTAATATTGCCTAATCAACCAGATGGTATTATATAAGTGTATCATATTCATTATATATAAACCTAAATTTTACTACCTCACCTGCATTACATGATTCTCTGGTATACTGGCTATGACTGATGTTATCTGACGGGACTAAACCAAAATTTATCTTCAATCAACTTCAATAACTACAAGAAGGAACACTATATAAGCAGCTCTAATCAGCAAAGTCTCGATATATTGTTCAGGCAGTCACAAATTCACTTTCCTCTTCAAGCTGCTTCTTTTTCTTCGCTTCTAACTTGTTTTGATTGCCAAGAGCATCAGATATAGCTGGGTAACCAAAACCCAGGTCGCTCAAGAAACGAAGCACGTCAAGAGGTATGGTTTCCGAAGGACAACTTCAACAGTATCATAAGTCCGTAGCTTCAGGTTGCCTCACCTTTCAGGCCAAAGAAAGCCAGCCTAATCCAGCTATGGCTATGTCAGAACTATTTACATCCCAACTTGTTCCAGTCACATCAAATTCTCTCTCAGTCCAAGTCATTTCTGAGAGTCGATCTGTGCCATTGGAGGCTGAGAGAAGATCAAGCCAAAAAGACTTGTCAATAACAAGAAACTCACAAATACAAAGTAAATAACAACATAGAAATTTTAGTAACTTTCCGTCCAACCAAAAACCTTGCGAGGATTTCACTTTTCTTCAAATTTAAAATTTTTAAGGCGAAATTAAAAAAATCGTGATACATAATACATAAGCACTAATTCTACTTGAAACTATAACTTTAGCAGTACATCACATGTTTATAAAACTGGCGAAGGGTGGCGAACATGGCGATGCAGTAATAATGGACTTGATTAAGCAAAGAATGAATTTGAACTGATTAGATGGAAGTAGAACATAAACCCTAATATATATATATACAAGCTAATACTCCGTATATACAAGAGATTCATTCTCATCATCATACACAACCTAACCATTCCCTCTCTACTTAGGGGAAACACACAAGTGACCGCTGAACCTCTTTGTATTTACTTTGTAATTTGTCATTTGACATCAACGGATTCTACGCTGAAATAATAACCTAACACAAGATCCTCGGGTACTACATGTTACAGGTTTTCTAATAATAAATAAATTAATAAGGTGATATGTCATAAACAATTGCATACAGGACACTGGTGAGTGGTATCAACAGTACGAAGAGACTCAAAACACCAGCTGAACTCAGTGCAAGCTACTTAAAAATACAATTAGCTCTGCCCTTCCACATAAAGAAGCACTACTCAAAAATTGCATTTAGCTCCACAAAATTTGCGTTTCATTGCTGAAGGCATTTAAGCTCCTCGGTAAACTTAGCCACTTAATTGTAATTGACGTGACAAGAACATTTTGTCCCTTCAACTTTCCTTTAATTTGTTATGAAAACATTTTTTTTCAGTTTTTGTATTTGCGTTGGTAAAATAAATAAATAGAAAGCGATTTAGAAGATTTTAAAGATATGCAAAGTACGCCTGCTTTTTCAGTACGAATTGAGGCAATCTAGAACTCTAGAAGCATAAGTATTAGAAGGCAGTTAACTATAAAAAGTCTCAATGGCTCAAGCAACAGTAAATAACCTAATTTAAAGACACATACAATAAGCAATTAGAAACGAAACAAACAGAGACACATTAAGGATGTATTGGTACCTGTCCTATACCAACAGTTTTTTCCAGGTTTCTCGCATTTTCAGTCTTCCTAAATGAAGAAGACATTGGTATGCCCAAACTGTCACATAAATTGTCTGGACAGACGCGGACAAGGTCCAGCCTCACTAAGCCACCAACATGTATTGTTTGTCTGCTGCAAAATTTTAAGAAAGCTCGATATTCATTTTATGCTTAATCCGATATGCACACACAACAAAAATCATGTTCATGTAAAACGACAAATCAGGAACACATATAGCATCAAGTGAAGTAGCAAAAAAAAAGGTAAAAATACACCCAAACAAAGGCAAAATAGAGGGCCAGGTTTGCATCACCGGCAATATAGAGCGCCATAATGGTACCTGGTTCTTGTATAAAGAAAACAACAGTTTTAAACTTATAATATGGTCAAGGTAATGTATTGCATACAACACTCACTTACAGGATATCAGATATACAACATACAAGGGCAAAGACCTACACCTCACCCCCTCTGGTGAAGCACCAACTTCCACAGCTACACTCACTGCTCAAAAGGTTATAGACTTATAGTATAAACTTTAAACCCTCTGGTTATTAAATTCACATCATTTATCTTGAATGATTAATAACTGAAAACAAAATCAACAGTGTGCATGCATTAATAAACATCCAGAATCTACATATAAGATATTTGTTTAATGGCTAAATAAGCTATGATGCAGGGAGCCAGATAACATAATTAAATGTATTATATTACATTTGGGGGGGGATTATGTGAATTACATGTGTGATATACAATGTAAATCTCATATTCTTCAATTCATTGTATTTAAAAAAACACAGAAGAAATTAAACATTRAATTCAGAAGCATTTAGGTGAACAAAACTTGCCTTAATTCTATAGCTTCTAGGTCTCAGTTCTTTCCGTATTTCAATCATTTTCTGTTCTTCCCTTGTCAGTCTCAAGGACATCAAATATGCGTGTAAGAGCCCAGGAGTGTCATACATCTTGGCTTTGCCAGACAAAACTCCTCCTACTCTTAATATCCCAAGCGTTGTCCCAGGAACTGCTGCTTCAGTAAGTTTTGTAACTTTAATCCCTTCTTTCTTTGCAAATGTGTTAATTAGGGTAGATTTTCCAGCATTTTGAGCTCCAATAACCCACACATGTCCTCTAGGGCCAGCCGACTCTTTGATGAAGGATAGCAAATTTCTGACCCCTAAATCCTTCCTAGAACTGACCAAATATACAGCATTAAGCTTTGGAGCTCCTGCAGCCTTTGCACGATGACGAACCCATCTATCTAGCCTAGTAGGTGAAATTTCAGACGGAAGCAAATCGACCTTAGTGGCAACAAGAACAAGTTTAGGCAACTTTTTGCTAAACTTGGCATTATGCTTTCCCTCCAACGCCTTAAACAAAGACCGAGCAGCGCGTTTTGGAAATGAACCATCAAAATCAACGCAGTCAACAACCATCACCACAACCGTAGAATCGGCTGTAGTAGGTTTCATTAATCGGGTACTAATCAACCTATCGAAATCGAAATCAGGTATCAAGTTTTCAGCTGACTGATTCTTCACCTGCCCATAGTTCCTCAAAGAATGACACCTAGCACAAACCGTAACCTCCTCCCGCTCTCTCTCTGCCTGCCTAGCCAATCTCTTCCTCTCCGACTTCGACAACTTCTCCTTCTTCTTCGCCTTCTCCTGTAATACCTTGTCGGTCACATTACCATACCCTACACCAACAGGATGAAACCCATCTAACACTTCCAAGTCCTCCTCCTCCCATGCTTCACTATCCCAATCAATTCCATCATCATCATCATCATCAATACCCACATCGCCCTCATCATCATCACTAATTCCCAAACTATCCTCAATTTCATCAATAATACCCATTTCACCCTCTTCTTCTCCATCATAAAGCCCCTCAAGTTCATCCCCAAAACCCTCAATTTCCTCCTCAATCTTCCTTTTCTTGTAAAACCCAGGAAGATTTGGGTCCTTATCTTGCATATAAACACCACAACCAGGGCACACAGCCCCATGATTCTCATCCTCATCTCTCCCTTCACTCAACACTACTTTCACACCTCCCTTCCTCAAATTATTCCCACTTATAACATCCAGTTCTTATTTATCCTTACCTTTACTGATAAACATACAAAGGAGCTTCCTTTGTTGTTTTTTCTGTTTAAACCTGAAGAACAATGAATTTGAATTCTGGGATAGTGGGCATATGTTTATTCTAATGTATGATAAAAAAGCATAAATAAATGGAATTAGAGCTAAGAATTACCTGAATGAGATGGAAATGCTGTGATAATGGACGTTCACTGCAGCATCCCGGAAACGCAGTGCTTTGTGCTTGGAAGTGCAGATAGTGAGGAAGATGAATAACACACTGCATGTTGTTGGTACGGGAAATGCTTTTTTTGACAAATCCTGGGTTATGGATGGGAATTTCATTTTTTCACCAGAGGTTTTGTATACCGTGGGGGTATTGTTGTAATTATGTAATACTTTTCCGTTTCTTTTTTAGTGGAAGTGTCGTAAACTTTTGTTTTTAACACGCATTTTGGGAAAGAAATTTAATGTGTAAACAAACAATTTAAATAAAATAATTTTAAGATTAATAACCTATAGGGTGTGTTTGGATGTAGTTTATGGAGTAGTTTTTAGAGTTTTGACCAAGTCAAAACTCTATTTAATCTAAATAGCAGTGTTTGGATGAGTAGCATTTCATGGTAGCTTGTAGCTTGAGTAGAGTTTTGCAAAAGCTACTAATGTTAGCTTTCCAGAGTAATTTTTCTCAAACGCTACAATTTACTCTTATAATTATAACATTTTAATAATACACACTTCACGCTACTTATTTTGCCAAACACTAACAATTATAATCAACTTCAACCGCTAGTACCGACACTACATCTATCCGTTACAGCTGACATCTACCTTTACCGTAACAGGTACCTCTACCGCTAGTTTCCCAAACATACCCATAATCTATTCTTATTTGTATTAAAAATTATATACCTAATTTGTTCATTTATATCCTCAAAACTCCATTTTAAAAATGCATGACAAAAACAAAAATTTTCAAAAAAAAAAAAACAAAAAAAACGGGTGAACCGGTGAGTAGTAAAATCTTACAAATTGTCCCCCCCCCCCCCCCCCAAAAAAAAAAAAATGCCTAAGTTGAATTGGATATTTGGATGTAGTCTTTATCTGTTCATTGAAAAGATTATCTACTCTTGTAATAAGCTCTTTTGATTAAGATGAAATGAATTTGCTACGACGAGTATCTATTATGAATTTTTACGGGTGCAACAAGGTAAATTTGAGTAATAAAAGAAATTTTATTTATGAATGTATCCCAAAATCACACATAATAATAAACAATATATGATTTCTTTTCTCAATTTTTATTAGTTGGTGAGGTTCTTCATTTTAACTCATTGATTGTAGAGTGTATATATACGTTGAAATAAATATGAGGTTATAGTGCGAGAGTATGAGTTATCAATTCAAGAGATAAGCTAATCTTAAAGACCTGAATTTTTACATTTTCACTCTTGAAGACCTCATACTTTTTTTCACCTTTCAGGACCCAAAGTGATATTAATGATGATTTATTTTAACCATAGTTAAATGTGGGGCCTATTATTATTATCAATCATCATCATCATCATCACTTGAAATCTCCATACACTTCATTGCCTTACTCGTCTTCGCTCCTCAACACGATAGTTAAGTTTTAGTGTGTGGGTAATTTATAAGTGGAATCACCATTATTGGCTGTAGTGCGGTGAAGAGCTGGGCGGTTGTGACCGATGTGTGTTGCGTCACACCGAAGTTGCATTGCAAGCCATCGCCGACAAACCAGGGGGTTCGCTCGTGGGCGGGAAGCCATGGTGGATAGACGAATGAAAGTATGGAATATTAGTATTTTTAGAAATTGTTGATGGATTTCATTCACTATTTATTATGATCTGATAATTATATTGTATGAATAAGTTGATTTAATTTGAGCTTATTATGTTGTTTTTATGTAATAATATTCTAATTAACAATGGACTTGATCAACTAACTAATCTTAACTCTACAATCAATAAGATAAATATTTATTTTATTTTTATTAGTTTGGTAAGTTTGATATGGTAATGGTGAGTTAAATGATCATAAAACTAACCACAGGTCCTTGAAGGTGAAAAAAAAAATTGACGTCCTCAAGAGTGAAAAATGTAAAGTTGTGAGTACTTAAGGTTGGCTTAACTCTCAATTCAAAGGTTAGGGTTTCACATTATAAAGATTTAAAATTAAACCTTAACTTAAATGATGTGCCCTTTTAATTTCTCTTATTATTATTATTATATTATTAATTATTATTATTATATTATTATTATATTATTATTATTATTATTAAAAAACAGTCACAGTTCAATTCGTAACCAAGTAATTGACTTAAATTGCACATAATTAAGGTAGCCAATTTAAGCAAACACTATGGTTGTTTTGCATATTTGGTTAGAGAAAGCTCCTAACAAGGTGCATTGAATGTAATTGTGGACATTGTTTAATAAATTAAATTTTCTGTTTTTTCGTAAAAAAACATAATTGACATAAATATATACGAAATCATGATAAACAATAAAGAAGTAATTGAAATACCTATTTTGCACAACTGATCGTCACGACATATATTTTCTTTTGCTCTAGATTCAATGCATTATTAACGGAGTTGACAATGAATTGGATTGTGAGTGTCATGCAATTCGATAATCGATGAATTTGTGTCAAACGTTACTCTTTAAGGCATGAATGTTGATTTGATCCCATCACAACAACCTACAAGTTTTGGTATTTGGGTGACATTGATTACCCTTCGGCCAAAGTGAGTCCTCATTAAATAATTATCCTATAAGATTTGGTGGTATCTCAGTGCGACATGGATTACCATTCAGCCTAAGTGAGTCCCCAATCCAACACATTATGGTAGGCTCCAAATTCAACCTCTTAAAGATTTTACATACAAGAAACTTGTACATGCATATAGCATATTGCAACTTGCAAGTAATGTTATGCATGTAATAGTGAAAATAACGACAAGCGACGAGCTTCCCTAGTTGTTTCAAAAGATTATTAAATCGATTCTCGTCTTTGACAGTTTGATATGCAAAAAAAAGAACGAAAATCTACACATATCTAGACATCATAATTTCGTATCTATCTATCTATCTATATGTATTCATCTTTCAATCAAACAAGAAGAAAGTGCTCTAAATACAAGAGGCCATCGTCTAGACTAATATGTCTCCAATTAAGTACATTCAACACCCCAACACTAATTTTTTCAATCCTACTTACCCTATTACTATTGTTGTTATTACTACATATGTTGTTATTACTACATATGTTGTAGTCGAGATCCTTCAATCCGAACCTAAAATCCGCCACGAGCCCGCTCAACATGGTACTACTCGAGCAGCACCCGGGGGCGGGCAACTCCTTGGAGAAAAACCCATCCACGGCCGAGGACAAGTTGCCTTTGGTCTCCTCTGCCATGGTGAACACCGCCTTCCAATCGCGCTCTGCCACGGTCCATGTCACCTTGACCTCCTTGAGCTCTTCTAAGGTCCACTTCCTCTCCTCCGCCACCTCGAGGTCGAACCTAAACAGCCCGTACGGGTCCCTCCGCATGTCGCCACACGGCTTGATCACATCCACGGACCCGCCAGGGAGGCGGATCGAGACAACAAAGAGGAGCCGGTCCAGGGAAAGGTTYGGCGTACGAGGYTTCTTCGRAAGCCGGAGTAGGGCGGCGGTGTGGCCGAGGGCGTAGAGGCGGCACCRCGGGAGCGAGGSCGCCGCCACCGTGCTCAAGGAGGCGGTCAGCAAAGGGAAGCGGGCGGTGCAAAGTGGGKYCCAAAGGTGGTCGGAGGAGAGGCAAGTGGACCATGTCTTGGACACACAAGAGGCAATGGCTAGAGTTTGTGGGTCCAAGTGGTGAGACACTAGGTCAAGGACCTCCCATGTAAGTGGTGGTGGTGATGAGATGTCAATCATAGTTTTGCATGGAACAAAATTTTTATTAGTTGAAGAAGATGATCATATGTTTTATTGTTATTAAATAGAATTTTGGATGATGATGTTTTTTTTTTTTTTTTTGTTTGGTACAAGAATGATCTATTATTCTAATGTACTACTTATATTATGATATGAATATAATGATATGATGATGATGATGCTGGTAGTATACGTTTTGCCGTTTAGATTGTAATTTTTGATGTAAATGCGCAACTAACGGTGGTCGGTTGTGCGGTAGGCGGTATGTGTCAAGCTGTGGAAGTTAGTGCATGAGATTGTGTTGCACGTTTCATTTCCTAATTTGGAAACTAGGATATATAATAATAATAATAATAATAATAATAATAATAATATAATAATAATAATAATATAATAATAATAATAATAATAATAATAATAAAATAATAATATATTAATATAATAATAATAATATAATAATAATATATATAATAATAATAATAATAATAATATGTACTCAGTAAATCCGTAATACTATACTAGATTTTGTCCATGCAAATTGCATGAGATTATATTAGTGTAAATTGCATTGGTCATATATAAAAATGAGTTTTCTAAGTGTGTCTAAGGACACAGCGGATCTTGGAGCCATATTCAAAGGGATTAAGTTGTAATTAGTTTTAATAGTATTTTTTTGTCCGGGGTCAAGCAAGTCACCCAACCTCATGAACATCTGCCCTGCTAAGGCACATGTTAATATGTGATGACAACAATTTTGGTAAAAAATTTGATTACTCGTATATGATGATAATAAGGTGAAAATAATTGCTTGCCTTTTTTTTTATAACAATATCAATTATGATTTATTTTTTAAACAAATCATGAGGCTCAAATTGATAACTACGAAATATTTAGAAATGATTTGTTTAATTAATTGAAAATAATAATATTACAGTTAATTTTTTTCAGTATTCTTCAAATCAAATTTTTAATGAGAAGTTTTGGCTTAACATGTACCCTTGAACACAGTTAGAAAAATCGTAAAAAAATATGTACTCTATATATATTTATCTGTTTTACGTCTTATTGTCCTTGCACGGAGTTTGAGGCAATTTTAAAAAATACCCTCTAAAAACGCGTTTTTCATGATATACTTGTTTAAAAAAGTGTCCATATAAATCCTTGTTTATATAATGTGTACACAAAATAACTTAATGGTTAACTTAACCAACCATGGTAATTTAATTATTTTTTTAAAAAAAAACAACAAAACACCCTATTCACCACCCACCATTCGAACAACAACCCCACACTCCAACTCCCTGCCACATCCACACATCATCCACCCCAAGTTTGAACCCAACCCAACGCGCAGAGTGTCCAACAACATCAACAACATAGAGCAACGCTCAACTAGTAGAGGGAAGAGAGGGTTGAACACCACCACCCCATTGAACCAACCTCAAAGTAGAACCCCTACTCACCTCACAACCACATTCAAACATCAACCTCAACGATTGAAGCGCAACGCGACAACACAGCAACGCAAAAAAGTGATGGGAGAGAGAGAGACATGGCAAACAATTCGTAGTGGGTGGGAGTTCGAAATCAATGTGGTGTGTGGGGTTCGAACCACACAAACATCCCAATTCGTAGTGGGGGGAGTTGTACGAATTCGTAGCGGCGGGGGTCTCAAATTCGTGGTGTATGTGGGGTGGGGTGGGGGGGGGGGGGGGGGGTTTCAATTCGATGGTGGATGGGTGGCGGTGGTCTAGATAGTGGTAGGTTGAGTGGGATGATTTGGGGTGTAGCTAAACAATTCGAATGGGAGGTGAAAGAGTGAAGGTCGCGGTGGCAGCAGGGGAGGGAACAGGCTGGTTGGTCAAGTAAGGTGGTTGGTTGGGTTGGGTATGGTTGTGGTGTGGGTTGGTAATGGTGGTTTATTGGGTTTTGATATATTTTTTTTAATTTTTTTAGGAAAATTGAAATAATAATCCCACTTTTGGTGGTCTTTCCGTAATAATCTCAAGTGAACTAATTTTTAAATATTCTATTTACTGTTTTGCTAAATCAATAACCTTTAAATAGGTTACTTCACCACATGTTAGTTTGATTGGCTAAAAGAAAAAAAAAAAAAAAAAAAAAAAAAAAAAAAAAAAAAAACAACAAAAATCACACTCACCATTATCAAATGTCGTAATTAGAACACAAACACATCTCAACCTCCCATCCTCTTCAACACACAAAACGCCACTCCTTTACCACTCAGCAAATCGCTACCCTTGCAACCCCCCTCACACTCGCCAACACCACAAACTCCCTATCTCTTTCTATCTCTCATTAAAACCCATACCTCCTTAAATTCAAACCAACTATCCGTTGCGATTGAGCATGCGTGTGGTCATTGGGTTGTTGAATCTGTGTTTGTTGGCTTAATTGGTTGTTGGGTCGTGGCTTAATTGCTTCTGGCACATTGGCTTAATTGATTTTTTCGGTCATATTCAACAACCGTCATTGGGTTGTTGAATCGTGGCTTAATTGATTTTTTCGRTGCTTCTCTTTGCCAATTGATATATTTAGGGTCTGGGATATTTTTATGGTGGTGTTGGTTGATTGTGAGTGGTGGGCATGAGAGAGAAGGTGAGGGTGGGCAAGAGAGATGGTGCGCAATTGAGACGGCGGCGGTGCGTTGGAGGTTGCAATGGCGGAGGTGGATGGGTCGGCGTCGCGTGCTGGCAGTGGGTGGCGCGGTGGCAGACTGCGGTGGTGTTTGGGGGAGATGGGGAAGGGAAGGTGAGAGGATAATTAGAAAAATAAAAGGAAAAAAAATAGAAGTTTACCTGTAAAACAGGTTTTAGGTTAAAAGGTCTAATTAGGGAAGATTGAATATAAAGTTAGGATTATTTAAAAATTTAGTTCACTTGGGATTATTACGGGAAGACCACCGAAAGGTGGGATTATTTATTTCAATTTTTCCTTTTTTTTATTATATTAATCATAGGGTTTGGTTAAAGTTAACCATTGAGGTTATTTTGTGTACACATTATATAAAGTAGGGATTTATTATGGACACTTTTTAAAACAAGGGTATATCATGAAAAACGCGTTTTTAGAGGGGTATTTTGTAGAATTTCCCAAAAATAAATTTATCTAAACTACACCAAAAATATATATAAAAATCATAATATAATGATTCATATAAAAATAGAAAATTAAAACAAATAAAGGGGGGAAAATCATTCAATAACCAAATTTATGCTATTTTTCAGGAGTAAGTTTAAAGTTTGAGTCTTTTGGAACCAATTACTCTATAATTAATATTAATGCTTAGAGTTATTTTATATGTATGCTTTGATATTTGAAGTTGCAAATTTTTTTTGTACACGTAAATACTCGCTCACTAACTGAAATCTTAGTTTTTGTTTTAATTTTTTCTTTTATTTTGTTTTATCATATTAAATGGCAGTGGATGTAAGTTTTCGTTTTTATTTTTGAATTTTTATTAGGAGAGAGTAAATTTGGAGGGAGTGATTGTAGTGATGGGTTAGTGTGGTTATTGGAAGTAAGATTGTTTTAATATAATATAGATGACAAGAAAAGAATGAAGATAAAGGGGAAAAAAAATATGGTTTTTAGGTAGCTTGTGGCCTCATATATAAATTATAGATTATACCAACAACGCGCGGTTAAAAAATCCTTGAACAATTGCTTTTGAATGCCTAGATTGAGTGTGTTTCATTTGATTGATAATGCTTCCAAAATAAACCAACGAGGCTCATATTTATGTCACGTGTGGGGCACGTATTTGGGTGGAATATCGCCCATTTGTGCGGACCACTGCCCAAACACGCACCCCATATTAATTTTTTTTAGTATTTTTTTCGCAATTTTTTTTTTTGGTTGCTTTATTTTTGCAAAATCCGTTTAAAATATCATCGGTTGATATTTTGTCGTGATTTTTTATATGTTGCTTGCCTAGCAAGAGGAGATACTTGTGCTCGTGATTTTTTTTTACATGTTTAGTTACATTGCATAAAACCTTCTATAACTCCTCATCTTGCACGTTTTCCACCCGTGCTCGTGTTTTTGCTTTAAATTGTATAAACCAAATTTCAA
Organism: Bassia scoparia; assembly: GCA_008642245.1. Classification (NCBI taxonomy): domain Eukaryota; kingdom Viridiplantae; phylum Streptophyta; class Magnoliopsida; order Caryophyllales; family Amaranthaceae; genus Bassia; species Bassia scoparia. The sequence continues at coordinate 741 of SNQN01003876.1, read as the reverse complement.
TGAGTGAATTTATGGAAAAATAGAAAAAAAAATTGCTTAATTTTCTGTTCATTTTTAATTTTTTTTATTTTTGGAATTGTTTTGATGATTTTAAAATTATAAAAAATGAATGAAAATTCCAAAATTGCTTAGAAAATTTCAGAAAAATCAGAAAAAAAATACTAGAATAATGTTTTAAAATAAGAAAAAAAATTGGGAATTAAATCTTATTTTTGTGAGCACTTTGAGCATGAAAAACAGCTTTTGGTTTTGCAAATTGATATTGTAGGCATTGTTTGAAGCAATTATTCTTTAAAACTAGACCAATTACATGATCTGATATGATATAATGATACCATTGGCTTTAAGGAGGAGACAAATTTAGGTATCTACAGGCGCAATGACAAAAAGTTGCCTCAACTAACAATTAGCTAAATTTAGTTTTTTCTCTAGACAATTTGTGTTTGGATTGAAAAGTGTACATATGGTATTAATAGTTTTGTTAATGTGATTCAAAATTAGAAATAAAATGTCAATTTTTATTAAAAATATTAAAAAATTATTTTTTTAGATTGAAAAAATATATTACTTTATTATTATTATTATTATTATTTAATATACTTATATTGAATTTTATATTTTAGACGAATGAAGAAAAACCAAAAAATTAAATTGAGATTATTATTTAGGGTTGTTGTTTTAAAACACATATTGGAAAATTTATTATCAAATAAAAGTTATATTTAGTGATATTTTATAGCA
>SNQN01003875.1:16321-56743 GCA_008642245.1 Bassia scoparia | reverse complement strand
CCTGATCACCAACCACCTGCCACCTCAACCACCACGACCACCGCAACAATTTACCGGCCATCATGCAATCGGTATTTTAGTGGGTTTCTGACCATTAACGGTCGGTAAATGGGCGTTTTTAAAAAGGAAGATGTGTATAAGAGACAGTGGGCGTTTTTAAAAAAGGAACGTTTATTTTATCCACTGTCAAACGGTCGATAATTAAGGGTCATTCAAATTTTTTTTAAAAAGTTATCTGAAATGTCATACTAGTTTTCAGACATTTCAAACAACTTTCTCTAGCTAGATGAGGAAGTATATTTGCATCAAAGCAATTCTTTGCCGAGAATTGGTATTCTAAATTGAAAATTGAATCTCGATTACATGACAGACCGTTGTGTTTTTTATGAGCTGAATTTAAAATTTATACTTGTACATAATTTCTTTAAAAGGGCACTCCATGTGTATCTTTAATAAATACTCCATATAAATAATTATCATACTTTCTAAAATAGTACGGAGTAGACGAGTAGTACTCCATAAAAGTTTATAAATGTGTATAAAACCATCCATCCATTAATGTAATACTTTGATTTTACCAAATATTAGAGCATTGTTTTTTTTACACGAAAAATTAAAAGATTTTATATATTAATGTGAAAAAGTCATACGACACTTACAATCCAATTCTACAGAAACTAATRGACATGTACAAATATACCTATCCAAAAAACGACATACATCGTGTGATTGTTCAAGTTTTTGAACCAATAAAACCTTAAAGAAAATCTTCATCCTAAACAATACTTTCTGTGAGTTCGCGCAAATTCGACATAATAACTGATGTAGAGTTAATTGAAGAACCATGCTTGCAGAATCAATTAGACATCCCCAATAATCAAACTGAAGCGGTCGGATCTTCACAATCAATGAAACCCATAACACACAATCGAAAAAACCTAACTCTACAGATTAGATCTAGGATGTCAACGCAAACAAAACCAAAAAAAATCAAAACTACAAGCCACCARAATGGGGCAAATTTATTGAACAAAAACTAAAGACCCAAGAGATGTAGTATCCAAATGAAKTATCGCATGTAAAAGTCGTTCAACGCCGATCAGTGAAACAAAATATTAAAACTGCTRCCTCCAAACAAAAYTCGCGATTCGAACAGTACCCTAATTTAAGAACCGTWCAAAATTRAGAAACAGACAAAACCCAACTARTACCTTTAGAATTTCGACTTGCGAAAGCRTTATATTTCKTCCGTATCAAAATAAARGCAACYATTTGACATAAAGTAGAMAYAAAAAGTGTCAAATCGTTGCGTTTATTTTGATACGYAASAAGTAGTTAATACTTGATAGATAGACCCTCATGGCTATTTTTTAAAATCATTTTTTWAAAAAATAAAAAATACTTAGTGGTCACAAAAAATAGATAACGAAAAAATTTATTATTTTTTTAAAAAAAACTAAGGAAATAAAAAGTGGAACTTTAACGGGTGGCCGACACGATTCTGATCATAAGCCCAACGAAGAACAGTTGTTATGAGTTATGACTTATCATCAAACATGCTTGTAAAAAAATTGATTAAAACTAATCTTTGTAATTAGTTTATTAAATTTGTTATCTTAATGAGGAAATATTTAGTCAAAGCATATTTGACACTTACCACATTTGATGACTCCTCCAAAAAATAATAATTGCGTATTAGTGTTGGATCCCATAATTAATAATAAATAATTATATCAAAAATTTAGAGAATGACAGTGATAGTTTAATGGATTTGAATACTTGAATGAAAAATGATTACATAATCTTATGAGAAAGTTTGTTAGATTGCATAATACCAAATTTACACGTATATTCTCTAAGAGGATCCATCATGTCATAATGTTTTTTTTTAATTATTTTTTTATGCATATTTCATGTTTCACTATCATTCATTTTTTGTCGAAGTACCATGAACCAAATTTGCCCTATGTTTTTAATTAATTTTTTAATAAAAATCGTTTTGAGTTTTAAGTTTGTATTCGAAAAATAATTATCGGATTTGATTATATCATCATATAATGTTAAATTATCGATGAAAAGGAAGGTATCTGCTAATTGCTTGCAAATCTAAAAAAGATACGTTGAAACTAAAGATGTGAAAATTGTAAAAAAGCTTGTTGCCTAGTCGAGAGAGGAAACACCATGGAATTGGTTGACTTGCCAAATTCGAGTATCTGCTAGCTCACGTCTGACTCATTTGTCCCATAAACCACTGATTAATTTCAAGATAATTAAACGTGATTAAACCCTAAAAAACTCACGAGAGATATAAACATAAGCAAACACGTCCTTAAATAGGGCAGAAGTGGCTCTTATAACACTACCTATATGCTATAAATTCATTTGATAACTATGCTCTCATTAAGAATAATTCATTCTTACATACTTGTACTATTAAAATCATCGTATCAATTTTTTCCACAACATTACAAATCTACAAATGTTTCTCCTAGTACTCATTCGTTTCCTAAAAAGCACTTCATTTTAGGATGTTCATGATAAATGACTCACTTTGTTTTTTTTTTTTGGAATGAGATTAATTAAAATACTCGTACTATTTTTCTCTCTTTATGTGGAACCCAATTAAAATACCATTTTCTACATCTTTCTATATCATTTATAAAATATCATCAATACACATTCTCTATTTTTAACCCTCACCTATCAAAAATGTCTCAAAATTCGTGTTTGCAAAGTGAGACGTTTTTTTCAAGAACAGAAGAAGTAAAACACTTATGGTATGCAGTCCAGGCTAGATGGCATGATGCATAAGGAATACGTGTAACTTGTCATGATGCCTATTTGACGCAAAATGGGCCATTCCTTGTTGGGCCCAATGCATTACCATTCAAACCTGCCTTTGGCTTTGGGCTCGTTGCCTAATCCCAATATCACTCACTTTTTTTTTTTTTTTTTTTTTTCAGGACAATGTCACTCACTTTCCTGTATACTAGAGGTGATCAAATAAGCCCTGGTCGCAACCCGTCTCGAAATTGTGGGCTTTGAACATGACTTTTTAGTCTAACCGATTTTTTTGGATCGGCTTTGCGATCTAATTCAAGACATTCGTTCATTTTTTGGAACGGCCCGGAAAAGTCCGCAGACCGATCTAATTTTCGTTGTGGACAACAATTTGGCACCGAAACTAGGCTGAGCTCGGGCCAAAGGTCAAATCAGTCAAGCCCGACCCGACCAATGACCACATCTACCTACTATAAGTTATAACACTACTGTCCCATTTTTTTATTATGTTACTTGAAAATAATGAACCTAACACATTTTTTGAAGGAAAAAGATACAAAAGTTGAAGATTTCTGAGAGTTAGTATCCATAGTGGAGACTGAAACAAATATAAAGTTTAAATTGACAAAAGAAACGTAATTTGTTTCACTATTGATAAGGTAAGAAGGAAAGGATTTTAATTTGTTATCTTCCGTAAACGGTATTGTTACCTTAAGTTCATAAGTCATAACAGACAATAAAAAGAAAACGATAAGTCAATCCTTTCCAACATTAAAATTAGCTAACCAATAACCGCAAGGTAATAGAGAAGATAGATAAGGATCATCTATCACTAAGCTAGCTCATTACCTCAATCTAAAATGTTCACATACACTGCTTCATGATCATGAAATATTCTACAATGATCCATGTCCAATAGGTTTAATATGAGTTCTTAGCAAGAAAAAAAATATGGTATGAATTGAATCACTTGCAAGTAGACCGTGGATTCAAGGTTGGAGAGTTGGGAAGATAAACAATGATAAGGAAATTAAATTATATCACTAGCTATACTTCAAAGAATATGCTAATGCACTATTGCCTAGTTGACCGAGAAGTGCCAGTAGGAAATAGTACATCTAAATTAAACATATTATTTATTTAGCCTTTTCAACATTTATTTAACCATTAATAAATCACAAAAAAAGGTGAATTAACTGTTTAACAAATTCAAGACGTAAATCGACAAATTAATCAGTTTATGAAATATTCGTTATTTAGAAGATATTAACATTTCCTACGTAATAGCTTAGTGCCAAGTAAATAAACAAGCGAAGGCTCACAAAAGATGAGTAAGAGAGGAGCAGAAGTAGTGGAGAAAAACAGACTTAAAAGGCTCCAACATTAAAGTAAGCCAAGAAAGCCATAAAAGCAATCCTTCTTTGTCAACTCCTACATGTCTAATGTCCATCATACCCTTCTTCATTTTTATTTTATTTCCAAATTGTTAGTTTTAAATTCTAATAATATAAAATATTACAAATTACTCCTATATTGCAAGTGATTCACAATATGTAGCAAGTTCACTAATATACTAAATTAGGTCACTAGGGTTTATTTATTTTGGGAAACAATCTACAACTTGACAACTTTAATTAACTTGCATGATTATGATTTTATTATTTATTATCATGAATAAATTAGAATTTTATGTTTTTTTRCCTTTTGATTCAATTTTAGCTTTTCYATTTTAATGCATGCAATGTATGAGAGTATGAATATGATTAAACTATAAGTGAAAGGTTACATTGGCTCTCTAATGTCAAACTTAGGTTGTCCGACAAATTAATAAGTAAGTTGTAAATTCAAGACAAAATAATACAGTAATCGATGCAATAAATGATCAATTATTGCATATTATTTCCATTTATAGCTTTTTATAATAATCAGCCCTAAAGGCTACATTTAGCTTTCTCTTATTGTTATTTATTATGTTGCATATGAGGAAAATTTCTTATTAAAATCGATAAATTCAAAAAAAATCTCAAACTTCAATGAAAGGGTGTTTAGTTTCATTATTATTGTTTATTGATTTAATTTTACGATGTATATAAAACTTCATAGTTTTCTTACTTATTAATTTGTCAGACAACCTAAGTTTGACATTAGAGAGCCAATGTAACCTTTCACTTATAGTTTAATCATAATCATACTCTCATACATGCATTAAAAGGAGAAAGCTAAATGTAGCCCTAAGGGCTGATTATAAGAAGCTATAAATGGAAATAATATGCAATAATTGATCATTTATTGCACCGATTACTGTATTATTTTGTCTTGAATTTACAACTTATTTCCTTTTAAAGTAACATATTTATATTTTATAAGTAGCCCTAAGCGCTGTATTTAGCATAACCCATAACAATATCTTCAAGGTTATCGCATGCATGACACCAAATGGAGTTATTAGCAAGCACACCCCGATTTTTACCATATGGCTCCTCCTTTGAATGCAAGATTAAATTAACCGAATTAACATTCAAATTTACATTCGTTGAATCAATAACACAATAAAGCCGTATTTTCGTTAACTGAAATACACTTATTTTTATCGAAACTTATTGAAATAAAATGACCAGAATATGGTCTAGGTGCATGCAAATAATGATTCATCTCATATCCTAAGTAGAAAACAAACCTAGGTACATGATTGTCCAAAAAACACACAAAGGGACAATATTGTCACAAAAGAAGAACACGTCAAAAGTGTAAGAAAATGACTCATATTTCCTCATTCAACCACAACTATATATTTTGATATTGAAATGTAAAAAGAAGATTGCTTGGTAAGAGTCATCAATCATCATCATTCATCATTCATCATTCATCATAATCTTGTATATTATGTTTCAGTTATTATGATCGATTCTTAACTATCTCAATCATAATAATTATTATTTATTATTCACTCTCCACTACTATATACTATACAATTTCTATATATAATAACCTAGGAAGCATGCTTCAACTTCCTCACAACCTCCTTCCTTAAAAAACACTTCCCTAGCTTATTAGTTAGCATACTATTATAATGGAGCTCTTAGAGTTGGTTGTGTTTGCACCATGGGAGGAGCACCTTCATGGGCCATGATCGAAATCGGACCGATTTCGTCGAAATCAAACAGCTTGTTTGTGCTTTCAACATATTGTCTCTTGAAGCAAGGTACTTGGTTGGTTTAATTTGGTTTATCACTTGAAGCTGAAAGTGAGGTGGTGATGATATTGCATATTGGGAGATAAGATGGTGAAAGGCCAAACAAGCCGGCAAGTCAATATAATGGCATTTTGGGCTATAATCTATGTATTACTATTACTTCCTCCCTCAGCAGCACAATAAACGCAACAAATGGGTATTACCTGTAAGGTATAAAATATTTATTTGTTGCGATTTTTTGTGTTACAGATGGAGTATTACTCTTATACAAAATAATAATAATGTTTGTGATTACATATTTGTTTTTTTTTTTTTTTGTGTCGTATTTGTGTTTTTATTATCATTGTTACATGAAATGTGAGCAACACAATTGTTGTGGATTATTAATAACTGCGATGTGTAATGTGTAATGGTGCATTGTTACTATGGAAATGAGCAAGTTTTTGTTGTTGATTGAATCATTTTTCTCATCTTTTTTGGTATCAAATTAAAGTCACAAAGGTGTGATATTGACTAGTGTTTGGTAAGTTAACTTTGGTTGGTTCATTTTATGCCTTTAGTATAAAATTTAAGGTTAGGTATCATAATTATTGGTTTGCCATGAGTGAGATTTCAAACCACTCAAATTTAAAACAAATTGCTTGCATATAAAGTAACCTTTTTCTTTCCTCTTTAGTATTTCCACCCAACTTTTAAGTTTTATGTCAATTTATTTTGGTTTAAAGAGAGCTATAAGAACGGGAATGAAAATCGATTTTAAAAATTCTTATAACCACTTGAGTTATCTCTCGCTTTCATTTTTAAGTCAATTATGTGCTAGCCACAACACCTTTACCATATATCTTTTCCCTTCCCAATACTTAAACAAAACATAAAACATGTGCAAAAATGAATGAATCACAAAGGATTATTAGACGGAAACACATAAGCATATTTTCTAACAACTAATAATTAAAGCTAGAAGATTGATTAATAGATACGTATGTAAATTGAGATGATTTATCGTATTGAAGTGACCTCTAACAAGATTGAATTGAATCAAAGTTGAGAGAATGCTTATGAAATGTGGTTGACGCTTCACTCCCGATTTCAAGAATATTTCGGAAATGATTTTCCATTCGAATCATCCCGCCCTCTTAGATAGCTCCCTCGCCTTTCCAAAAAACTTAAAGAAAGAAAGTATTTGGAATGGATTGGAATTAACAAGCCACGCCAAGAGGAAAGTGAGGGTGTAGTACAGTGGGCACTAACCCCGACATCCAGTTGTCAATGGCTCACCTTGGGTCAATTTCTCACCCCAACGTCGTATGTTGGGGACTATATTTCCCCCATCCCCTATCTGCACAGTTCCTGAAATGATCTGATGCAGTTGGGATCCACTCTTGTTACATTACCGATTGATAAAAAAAAAATAAAAAATTTAAAGGCCACGCAATATTTAGGAATTGAAATATCTTATTTTTTGTCGGGCAAGAATAAACGATGTTATATTAATAAGAAATAGTCAAAGACCCTTACAATCATGAGAGAAACACAAAATCTCAACAATTATAAAAAACTTTTAAAACTAGTTACATCGCAGAGATTCGATTTTTAAAAATAGCCCTTAATAAAAATTTTTCATCCGTAAGCAAATAACAATTTGTGAGTTCGCCGAACATTTAGGATTGAAATCTTTTTTTATGTGTTCGTACACTTTTATCATGCAATGATGAAATGAGGAATTTATTTTTTACTTATACTTATAAAAATACACTCATTTAGTCATGTTGATAAAAAATTAAAAAGAGAGAAAATAGATTATGGCGATTAATGCTCAAAAATATTTAAAAGTAGAGAGATTCTTCCAAATTCCCAATGTAATACACATTTAAAAATGAAGCTATGTATTATTATATAAACATTCCTACGGAAAAAAAAAAGCTATGAGTGGATCTGTGATAGGTGGAGTCCATAAAATAACTACAGGCCATTTTGGCTTCAGTTCTTTGGTCTATGACATCACAAAACTCACAAGAATTGAAGCCCAATTTATTTTAGGCCCATGATGGCCCTAGGAGTGTCTTCGTTTCATGAGGTACCAACCCGAAGAGTTTAATGCCCAATACCCATTATCACGCAGTAGTCGTAGTACACCTACCAATTCTTTGATTGCTCGGATTCGGATACACGCAGTCCGCACTTATCAAGTCTCTAGCTATCAAGATCATTCAATATTATCTAACTAATTAACTTTAGTTTATACTTTATTTTTTACTTGTTGTAATTTCAATTAGAATTGCAACAAATATTTTATCTTTATTGTTAATTGACATTTTCCCTCTTCCTCATGAATGCCCGCTATATCATTTCCCATTATAGGTCCACATCAAACTCATTCCCACACTATAATCAAAATTTTGCTTTTCGAGTGAAGTACAATTGTTACACTACAAAAACTATTTTAATGGAGATTTTTTTTCCAGTGTGGAATTTTATGATCGAATTAGTAAAGAATATATAAAGAATAATTTGGTTCCCTTATTCAACATTAATGTGGTCAATTATTGCTGACGGCTCCTTTTATGGGTCGTTGCCGATATGAGAAGTAGATGTTAATTACCTAAAAAATTGATGTGGTAGAGTTGATTAATTAAGCATTGAATGAAATTCATCTTAAATGGCAATTTGTACTAACTACGTGATCCCTTCTTCCCGTGTTGTAGACATTATATATGATCTAATTACCCCTTATCCTTGGTACTTATTTGCTGCCATTTTAACGCATTTAACCATTTTCTAACTGGTTATCCATAATAACGCGATTCCAATTTCGAGAGTAGTACAGAAGTAGCTTGATAAGGGTACCCTACAGCATAGAGTTAAATTTCTCTAATTTGCATTCCTTAATTTGCTACTCGTTATACTTTCTCCCTACCATAAACAATTTCACTCCCAAGTAAACACATTCGACATAATCCAGACATGGCAGAATTTAATTTGCCGGTTCACCATCTATCATTAATTAGTGATCTCTATGGGCATTCAGCCATGCTTTGCTCACTGAATTAGTATCTCCCTAAATGTTACTTACACACACATAACCCGCCTATAAATCACGCTTGTGTACCGTTATGGTTTACTAAAGTAGTGCACACCGTATCGTACCATGCACACTGCAAATATACGCATATATAAATAACCGCAGTATATATATATGTACTAATAATGTAATGAGTGTGTATTTGCATGATGAACTTTGGCAGCGCGAGCATAGGAGGAAGGAGGAGGAATACTGAGCAGGACGTCTAATAAAGAAGTTGTTGATTGAGGCGGAAGCAAAGAAGACGGCATCGGAAGTAGTAGAAGATGATCAACTCAAGTGCTATCGTTGTGGATCAGCCTGTATATCTTCAAGAAACTGTTGCAGCCCTTGCTACTGTTATATCACATGGGACGTCGTCGTTCCTCGATGCGTCCATGGAATACCACCGCCGCCCGGTGGTCGATCGGCTTGAATTGATTGTTAGAGTCAATTTATCGGTTTAATTGGACTATATATGTTTGATCGAGTCGATCTTACAGTAGCCATGTAGTGCTGTAATAATAAAGTGTGGTAGGTGAGTCGTCTAAGTAGGGTTAGTACGTACTATGAACAATCTACGTGTGAGTAAAGTTGTTTTTTCAAATTAAGATCGAGGAGGTCACCATTGTCAACGTTGTATGAATAATTGAATTCTTGCTAGTTGGATTAGTTGATATTAATTAGCAGCATTCACAACAGTTTCTTTAATTTTGCATGTGTGAGTCAATTGAATCAATTCAACTTCAATCTTAATTTGCCCAATTGACCCACACTTCAACACATGAGATTGAATCTCGTCTACATTACTAACTTTTGTGACTCGAAACAATAAATAAATAAAAACCCCTCAAGACAATTAAGTTTTGGGAGAGTACGAAAATCCATACAAGTAAAAATACATCTACTTCTCAGAGTACATATGACCATTGTTATACATCTCAGATCAGATGCCTACAATAACATTGAAGGGGAAATAACTAGAGGTGATCATGGTCGGGTTCAGGCCGGCTTGGTATGACCGAGCATAAATTTGGGTCTAAAAAGTTGCTCAAAGCCCGAAATTTTAGAGCGGGTTTGTGGGCTTTTCGGACCGGGTCCAAAAAAATAAATAAATTATATGATTTTTTAATTCCCTAAGCCCTCCAAAAAGGAAGGCCCGACCCGAATTCGGGCGAAAAATTCATGCCCAAAATCCACATAATTTGGGATCGGACTAGCGGGTCCGACATGGCCATATTTGATCAGGTCTAGATATAACACAAGCAATGCACACAGTATGAACGAGAGTGATGGATATGTAGCTTAGTTGAATAGTTGATTAAAACACTCTTCCTAATTCTAAGAGATCCTCGCATCGAATCGATTCTCACGTATGATCCCATCTCTGCCCTAATTAAATTCAATGTACTATTATTTTTTCCTCATTGTAATGTTTCTCATGTGTATATTGCATGACAATTATAATACTGCTGATTTGGGAAGCAATCTTCTTAAGCATGATTAGCATCCAATTAGATGAGCATTTGGTAGTTAAAGTTTACAAATGTTAGTTTTATAATTATGTTATTAGTTATAGGGCATTAGTTGCCCGCAATTTGTTTGGAGAGTATTATTTGTAGTTTAGCTTAAAATTTGAATTAGTTTTGAGACACGTGCACATGCATATGATTTTGCAAAGTATAAAAAAAAAAACAAATTAGTGAAGTTAAAAAAATCTAACAAATTATCTAATGCTTTGTTTGGATTGCATCATTTAATTTCATTTCAAATGATGGAATTGAGACAATTACCATGTTTGGATGTTCAATAATTCCAAACGAAAAATTTGCCCAAATTCTAAAACTATCAAATAATAAGTCATGAAAGTAAGGATTTTAAATGATTAGATAAATCATATCATTTGAAATACGGAGTACTCAAATTTTATATTCAAATGATGTATTTGAAATTAAAATTGTCTTCCCAAACACAACCTAATAAAGTTGTGTACTACTACGTATTTTTTTAGTAGGTTAATCTCGTGTGTTGCACGATTTATATGATAGTTTTTTTTAGTAAGAAGTGGGTTAGTTTCGTGCATTAGTCTCGTGTGTTGCACGATTTATATGAACGAAGTAGTGTGTGATTTTAATAAGGCATGATAATTTTTACATCATCTCATTAAATTATTGGAAAAACATTTATTATTTCATTTTAATTTAAGACGGTTAAAAAGTGAAAAAAGAAAATGATTTCATTTTGAGTTTTGGAGGGAAAATATTTTACGAGCATTTGACACTTGACCATTGATGACATAAGCAATGACCTATTTTCCTATTAGTTATAGTAGATGTATTATCAAAGAAATAACATGTGGTACAATGATGTGCGTACAAGTGTCACAATTCCAAAGAAGCTGATTGATTTAAGCAAACAAGTTCCCCATGACACCTTTTTAGTGGATCATTACTCATGTCAAAGCTCTATAAATATCACAAAGTTTTGAATCACTCAAATGGTATAAATACGATAAGTCATTCCATAATATTCATTATTTTTTGTATTTAATCATTTGATTGACATACTGTATGAAAACTTTTATATATGCCAATCAAAATGATAATCTCAATTTAACATTAAGGATAATTGTGATCTTAGTTTAGTAAAATGGTTGGAATCATCTCCCAAATCATCTAACACTACAAAACTTGCTCAAATCAAAATCCCTTTTAAACTCTCACAACAAAATTGTCAAAAATTGATTAAACCAATACCCTAAACAACTTAAGCAACTAATCTACTCACAAGGGAGGAAGCAATGAAACAACAAAAAATCAAACAGGTGTTAAAGAACTTGTGGATTGCTCAAATTTAAACCAAATTCAACAAAACAAAGTGCAAAAGACCTCACAATTCACAAACATTAGCAGATTGGATGTTTTATTGAATGAATAATTGGATTGTAAAATTATGTTAGGGGATTGTGTAGTTATATTAACTTATGTTATTATGTCTAATGTATCTCAAATTTTCCTATGGAGTATGATTTATGAAGTTTATTTATTCAATATTATGATTCTTTTGTTTAAAAAAAAATAGGGAAATTCTATATGGTAGTCTCGAGTTTTGTCAAAATCTACGCGGTGGCATACTAAGTTTTCATAATCCACACCGTGGCCTCGAGGTTTTGGAAAATCCACACCGTGGCCTCGAGGTTTCTATTTTCCACGTGGTGACAGAACCACTACAACCAACTTACCCAACCACCACCCAACTCACACCCACTCACCCTTACATCACCCAAAAACACCGCAGGCCCACCTAGCCACCACTGCCACCAATTCAGTCGGCGTCGCCAAACTTGCCACCATCCCCACCAACCACCATAGGCATCCCCACACCAAGCAGCCCACCACAAACCCACAATGCAGCCCCATCGCAAACCCACACTCCAATCACGATTAACCCTAATTCACCCATAAATTAGCCCCAAATTTCGTAATTTGGGGGAGAATTGAAACCCTATACCCTAATTTTAACCCCAATTTCCCCAAAGAACGATTGCAATCCAAATCCCTAACCCTAGATTCTTCATTTTTATCCTCAATTAGCAATTAGGGTTTTTGTCGATTTGGGGAAAATGAAATTGGGTGAAATTCGCCCTTGCTGGTGGCTCAAAATTTGGTGGACGTGGCTCGTGACGGCACTGCGCACCTCGTGGCGTGGTTTTGGTCGCAAGTGGTGGGGTGGTCGTCGGCGACAACGTAAGGGAGGAGAGAGAGGTGCGAGCAAGGGTGGTGGTGGTTAGTGGTGTTGGGTTGGTTGGGCTGCTCGCGGTGGTTGGGTGGTGGGGGATGGGTTGGTGGCAGTGGTAGCTAGGTGGTCCGACGATGTTTTTGGGTGATGTAAGGGTGGGTGGGTGTGAGTTGGGTGAGTTGGTTATAGTGGTTCTATCACCACGTGGAAAATAGAAACCTCYAGGCCACGGTGTGGATTTTGCAAAACCTTGAGGCCACGGTGTGGATTATGAAAACTTAGTATGTCACAGCGTAGATTTTGACAAAACTCGAGGCTACCATATAGAATTTCCCAAAAAAAATATTATAAAGTCCTTTATACTTTGACATTAATTCATTGAGTAATAATACAAATGAAAACACATCTTTTCTCTATTTTTTATGTTTGATTTCATCCAATTGTATTGTTTTGTACATAAAATTAGATATAACCTTTTACATTAGGCTTTTTTTTTTATTTCCCTTAATATACATATATATAACATGATAAGTGTAAATTAAAATTATTAATTGAATATTTAATATAATTATCTTATTGTTAACTTCAAAAATTCACCGTCATGTCACACTCCAATACAATGTTGACGTCTTGACGCTATAATTTAAATATATACTTCGTTCTACCTATAATCCTAAACCCTAACTATCACAACAACAATTCCAAATAGAATGCATACCTACCTTTTCTAGTTTCTAAAACTGTAATCAATTAGACACAAAAGTGAAGTATTGTTTGTCCTAATTAGCATTCGATTCTTAAGAAGAAATTTTTCGACGATAATATAAAATGATAAAATAGTCAAATAATAAGAAAATTTTTAATCTTTTAATTTTAACAAGTTGACTCCGACACATGACTACATGAGATTGAATCTCGCCTATATATCAGTAACTTTTGTCGCTCACTCTACATACATACTCTAATAAAAAACGTACCTAAATAAGTTTTGCAAAATTCATAAATTAGAAGACCAGGCTAATACAATGGCATGCATCACCTTAATATCTTAATCAGGGCTTAATTCCCTAATGCTTCGAGCCAGTAAGGCTTAACTTCTATGTGAAAAAACGTAGTCGCTTGCATCATCATAATGCAAAAATTCCCTCAAATTGTGGACTAAACTAATAGTATTTAAAAATAGGCATAACAATGCCATTTTGAAGCTTCAAGGTCAACAAATTATAAGTATATTGAATAAATATGCATCATTTAATTAAGTTGCAATATAAAAATCTGAAATTATCAACTAAAGTTGGCTTGACTAATTAAGGACGTCAAACTCCTAAACCAAGGTCACGGGATTGAGCCTTTGAAATGAAAAATTTTTCTAGTCAGGAGGACTGCTATCCATTGAGGTACCCATGCAAACTTCCACTCTCACGAGAGATTAGTGCACTTGGCAAAGACAATGGGTACATAGTTTTTTTTTTTTCTTTTTTTTTATAATCAGAAATTCAGAACAACATTTAGACAAAACTCAGCATTATATTAATGAATTAATGTGAATATTCTCAACATGATGCATATTCTTTTTTATAAATCATTTAACAAAGTAGCACAAAGTAGTGATTTTTTATTCTTAGGGAAATACTATATATATGCCTACAATTTACCTCTGAATTTCTGCAACATAGAACTAACAATCCTGCATAAATTCAGAAATGAGTAGGATGATAAGTTATTCAAGGTTTATTTTAGGTGCTCTTTTGGTTCTTGGATTAGTCTTGAATGTTGCAGTTGTTAGCAATGCTGGTAAATCAAGCACTTATGCGAGGAAACTCGAAAAAACAGTCGATATGCCTTTGGATGCTGATGTTTTTAGGCCTCCTTTCGGCCGCAATGCTCCTCAACAGGTATTATATGCTCCTTGTTACCTTCCAACTAAGGGTTTGTTTACTTCAGTTCAGTTCAATTCCGTTAAAAAGAATGCCTTACATAAGCCTTTACAAAAACCCTAAAGAAGATACAAGCAACAAATTTCATAAATATATATACATATATCTCCTTACACGTTCAGTTCAGTTCAACTGTTTTAAGTTAAATCCAATGAGATACTAAATTCCTTGCATTGTACTGTACTGTCTGAAGGTTCACATAACCCAAGGAGATCACGAAGGTAAGGGAGTGATAGTGTCGTGGGTTACTCCAACCGCGCCTGGGTCTAGTTCAGTGGTTTATTGGAGTGAAAACAGCGAAGTTAAGTATYAGGCGAAAGGCATAGTCACAAGGTACAAGTACTACAATTACACTTCTGGTTACATTCATCACTGCACCATTTTAAACTTAGAGGTAATGAGTAGTTTCAAAGTTTCTGTATTGTTTCTTGTGAAGATTTGATGCATTTTGGATTTTCGATTATACTAATTTGATGTTTGCAGTATGATACCAAGTACTACTACAAACTTGGGACAGGAAAATATGCAAGGACATTTTGGTTTGTTACGCCCCCAGAAGTTGGTCCTGATGTTCCCTACACTTTTGGAGTCATGGGTATGTAAGTGATCGAGTATATAACGTATTCCCGGGTCTCAGCCAAAAGCTTAAGCTGATGGTTGAGGGCCGGTAATATGATATATGTTCTATCAGTAAGAAACTGAAAAGATCAGAGGTAAGTCTGGTTGTTTAACCATCTTTAATTTGCTGTATTGAATGACTGTTTTTGCAGGAGATCTTGGACAAACATTTGACTCAAACAAGACAGTTACTCATTATGAGATGAACCCAATCAAAGGGAAGACTCTTCTGTTTGTTGGGGACCTATCTTATGCAAATAACTATCCATTTCATGACAATGTGAGATGGGATACTTGGGGCAGATTCGTCGAGAGGAGTGTGGCTTATCAACCATGGATCTGGACTGCTGGGAATCATGAACTCGATTACGCTCCAGAAATTGTAAGCACCTCTGATGACAGCTTCAATCATGCACAGACAGGGTCTGGCACAGACAGGGTCTCGGATCAACCAACCTCGCAACCTGGCTCATAAAGAGCTAGAATTTGAAGATTCACTTGTTCAAGCCTTACATTAACTGATATTGCTGTCATTTTCATCTGCAGAATGAAACTAAGCCCTTCAAGCCTTACGCTCACCGGTATCATGTACCTTACAAGGCTTCAGAGAGCACTGCTCCGTTTTGGTATTCAATCAAGAGAGCCTCGGCATACATCATTGTCCTGTCTTCGTATTCATCTTATGGTAAGAAGTACACCCCTCAATATATAATGGCTTATGCCATTTCCTAAACTCATTTCGTANACGAAGGTAAGGGAGTGATAGTGTCGTGGGTTACTCCAACCGCGCCTGGGTCTAGTTCAGTGGTTTATTGGAGTGAAAACAGCGAAGTTAAGTATGAGGCGAAAGGCATAGTCACAAGGTACAAGTACTACAATTACACTTCTGGTTACATTCATCACTGCACCATTTTAAACTTAGAGGTAATGAGTAGTTTCAAAGTTTCTGTATTGTTTCTTGTGAAGATTTGATGCATTTCGAGTTTTCGATTATACTAATTTGATGTTTGCAGTATGATACCAAGTACTACTACAAACTTGGGACAGGAAAATATGCAAGGACATTTTGGTTTGTTACGCCCCCAGAAGTTGGTCCTGATGTTCCCTACACTTTTGGAGTCATGGGTATGTAAGTGATCGAGTATATAACGTATTCCCGGGTCTCAGCCAAAAGCTTAAGCTGATGGTTGGTTGAGGGCCGGGAATATGTTATATGTTCTATCAGTAAGAAACTAAAAAGATCAGAGCTAAGTCTGGTTGTTTAACCATCTTTAATTTGCTGTATTATTGAATGACTGTTTTAATTTTGCAGGAGATCTTGGACAAACATTTGACTCAAACAAGACAGTTACTCATTATGAGATGAACCCAATCAAAGGGAAGACTCTTCTGTTTGTTGGGGACCTATCTTATGCAAATAACTATCCATTTCATGACAATGTGAGATGGGATACTTGGGGCAGATTCGTCGAGAGGAGTGTGGCTTATCAACCATGGATCTGGACTGCTGGGAATCATGAACTCGATTACGCTCCAGAAATTGTAAGCACCTCTGATGACAGCTTCAATCATGCACAGACAGGGTCTGGCACAGACAGGGTCTCGGATCAACCAACCTCGCAACCTGGCTCATAAAGAGCTAGAATTTGAAGATTCACTTGTTCAAGCCTTACATTAACTGATATTGCTGTCATTTTCATCTGCAGAATGAAACTAAGCCCTTCAAGCCTTACGCTCACCGGTATCATGTACCTTACAAGGCTTCAGAGAGCACTGCTCCGTTTTGGTATTCAATCAAGAGAGCCTCGGCATACATCATTGTCCTGTCTTCGTATTCATCTTATGGTAAGAAGTACACCCCTCAATATATAATGGCTTATGCCATTTCCTAAKCTCATTTCGTAACCAAGGAAAAATTATTATCCTGTAAATTGATTCCAGGAAAGTACACCCCTCAATATAAATGGCTGGAGAACGAGCTACCAAAGGTAAACAGGAGTGAGACGCCTTGGCTGATCGTCCTTGTGCACTCTCCATGGTACAARAGCTACACTAATCATTTCATGGAAGGCGAGACCATGAGAGTCATGTATGAGTCATGGCTCGTACAATACAAAGTTGACGTGGTCTTTGCTGGTCATGTGCACGCCTATGAAAGATCTGTAAGTATATGTTCAATCAATTTTCAGTTACATTAAGCATGAATACGATGACTATGTCATACTAGCCTAAACGAACCTTTTTCATATCACAGGAACGCATATCTAACATCGCTTATAACATCACAAATGGCGTATGCAAGCCTGTAAAGGACCTTTCAGCCCCGGTGTACATAACCATTGGTGATGGAGGAAATGCTGAAGGTTTAGCAACCAAGTAAGATCAGATTTAATAATTCTATTTTTCGAGTTGGTGTGTCTAGTAGTAGCCCTAGTGCTAAAGTAGTACTGTAACTGTTACATTGTTTTGTTGCAGCATGACAGAACCCCAACCGAGTTACTCAGCTTACAGGGAGGCAAGTTTTGGGCACGCAATGTTCGATATAAAGAACAGAACCCATGCTTACTACAGTTGGCACCGCAATGATGATGGATATGCAGTCCAGGCCGATTCCATGTGGTTCCACAACCGATTCTGGAAGCCCGATGATGACTCCTCTAATCATTGAATGATACTGTATCGCCTCCATATGCTTCTGTGATGCATATTGTATTCGTCCTGACAACTTATTCAATTCCATCACCGAAACAATAGTGGAAAAATAATGTATGTTCTGATCACAGCATTCTGTGAAGGAATTTAACAATCAAATCGTTTTCATTTGCTCGGACTGATATTGTTATGTGCTTCGATCTGTATATACCATCGTGTACTCCGTGAGAGTTTTTGAAGATTCAAATTGCTTTAAAGGGATTCTGGCTTAGTATTCAAGATTGATAATAAAAATCTTACAACGAATTGGTACTGTCAAATCATGGATAACTCCGTATCCTTTACGTTCTGGTTTTGACAGTAAAAATAACTGGACACATGTATATTGTGTATGCAATGAAAATTCCTACGATATGCATACACAATTCACATGAATAGCTACAATAATGAGTAAGGCTATGGAGTAAACGCGGAAAAGGCAGAGAAGGAGAGCAGATGACATTGAAATACCGAAATTGAACCGTTTTATAGCAAACTCAAATCACACCAAACCACAATCAATAGTTCAACATGCAAGTAAAGTGACTTATGTTCCTATACATTGCCATTGGCATATATTCAAGCAAGACTACTATGCATTTCTGAAGCCCTCGGAAAGCTCAAAAACTCCGAAATGAACAGACTTCCCTCCAATGGAAAAAAGTCGATCCTTGTCCTTGCAAAATAACCAATATGGTCCAAGTCAGTAGCCTTTTCGAGCAGAAGTTTTATCAGCGGAAGCAGACTGACACAACTCAAACAAGCCACGGATGGTAACAGTCGTAAGAGATCGAAACACTAAGAAAAGAATCTCAGGAACAATGATATCAGTCATAAAAAAAATCCTGGCATATTTTACATGGAATACACAATCGATTTACATATGACGAATTGATGATTAGCCAAAAGTCCAAAACATTAAGCAACTCGATAAAATAGAATAGACCCGTCGCATATATTACTAGTTCTCTAGAGCTCCGCGATTTCTCATGATTAACACAACCCAGCACAGAGCTTCCGTCGACTCTGGACTTGCAGGTAATCCAAAAGATATACACACTTTCGGGAAGCCCATTTACACTCACAAGGGTTCAATTGCGAAAGAATGATGAAGAAACATCAGCATTTATCAGCACACAACACCAATTAAAATGTTTCGGTATCACATCTGTGTATATAAAGTCCAAAATGCATCTATGGTTGTCACACAAAAATAAACTGAACAAAGGGAAAACAAGAAAGATGAGAGTAAAACTCACTCCATGAGATTAATATCCAATTCGAAACCTACATTAGGATCTTTAGCAGTGGCTTAGAATAGTCATATCAATCGGTCCTTTTGCCAGCAACAGAAATGGCTCACATCATTTTGGCTTCTTGAACAGATGAATACATCGACAACTAAGATGTCGATAAAAAACACCCTCACATAGGATTTTTCAGGTTAGGACAATCAAGTGAGTAGTGTGTTCTTGGCCATGAGAACCTCTCCAGTGAAAGATCAAGGTGCAACTCTCATGCTCGGAGCAGTAAAATGCAGCTCTTCTAATCGTTAGGAGACGTAACAGTCAATTCCTTAAAAGAAAGGGCATGATGATGTCAAATATACTAAAGTCTCGTAAATCCCTCACAAATAGCACCAGTCTCTGAGTGATCCCATGGACAAACCGAGGGTGAGTTTGATATAAACCAGCAAGTTTAAGCGAAACAAGACAAGTGGCTGCTGAACACATGTCGGCACAAAGTACTTAAGCTGTCCGAATTTAGTGTAACTAATCACAGCTGTCTGTTTCCTCAGGGCAAAAATGTGTGCACTCGTTCAAGTGCTGATCAATAGGAAACGACGATCCTTGTTATAAGTAGTCTATCTATGGCAAAGAACAATGGTGGAATTTTTTGTGATGACGACTACATTGCTGATATATTTCTTTGTACAAGTATGCAATCAAGTTTAGGAAGCAAAGTCCGAAGAGTTGCCAATCGGCGAAGTAAGACAGTTCTTACAGCCTCTTTGAGTGGCAAAAGAAATGTAAGGATTCGAACAAGGATTTTACCGGCAATTCACTTCAACCTATCTCTGTAATTGCCTCGATGATTCTCTGGACTACATCCGACATTATTAAGGGTTCAATCTACAAAAAAATATTATTAAAAACTCGGATTAGTCAAAATCAAATGAACTAAATGAATTGTAAAGATGCAATAGCAAAAACAACAACTGAATATTTGAGAAGTGAAGTATATAAAATTACAAGAATTTTCCTAGCTCAAATCATGAAGTAGAATAATTACTATTCACTCAATTCGATACCAGAAAAAATATATATTCAACTGGATCTTGTTCGATTCATCTCAAAAATACTAACGATAATTTTTACAACTACACAGCTAGCTACAAATATATAACGCGTTAAAGTTTCACCTCGACAAGGATGACACGGCAAGTGAAACAACTACAAGTAAATGAAATCGGAGGAATTAGAACAAAAACAATCGAATCAGGTTGAATAGCCTAGTCAAATTATCGACTCAAATGAAATACAAATCATATGAATTTACATTGCAAGTATTATTACATGAATACATGATGAATCAAGCATTCAAATCTCGTAATAATCCATCTATTAAACACAATAACTAATTACTACGCAGTAAAATATTACAAAGCAGAGTCAACGTATCAAATCAAAAGGGTGGGAAAATTGTACCTGATTTTTTTGATTCAAAATTCTTCTCGCTTTCAAATTGATTAAAGAATGTCAAGTTGAAGAATTATAACATGCAATTGCAGAAAAATTCTAACCTTTGATTGTGTGAGAGATAATTGAAAGATGTTGAGTTTAGGATGAAAGTCAACGTTGGTATTGCCTATTTGAAAATCTGAAATTACCAGTGAGAATATTTATATGTTTGATCGTATGTACTTGTATAAATTGGCGTGTTAAGTTAGTATTTTGATTGTATAATGATTTTTTTAAGTAACAATGATTGTATTTCATTGTTTTCTATTCCATCGCATCACTTTTGATTTCGAGGAATTTCAATTTACTCGCATCGATTTGTTTTTGGAAAATTGATTCTCTTGTGGGATCTTATCAAATTTGTCTCAAAAAATAATTTCCAACAGCATGATTAGTTTTTTACAATTTTTTCATAAGAGATATAACGCGTTAAAATTTTATAATTTTTTGAAGCCCTTAATTAACTTGGAAAGCTCAAAAACTCTGAGACGACGACGATGAACGGACGACACTCCGACGATTTAAGTCCATCCTTGCAGAAACTCTCTCTCCATTACAATCAATATCAACCTCTGAATCAGCCGAGAGGTCCTCATCAGTGTCTTCCTCATCCGTGTCAAGGGTGTCTTCTTCATCCGTGTCAAGGGTGTCTGACAGTAAACTGAGCGCATTGGACGACCTAGCAGCAGCTGTGACTGTGGCCTCTGAGATGATTTCCATGACAGTATGCAGGCTTTGTGTGGGCCGGTCCAATTCTTCAATTCGGTTGCTCATCGCGTCGTTTCCCACAAACCAGTCGTGCCTCATGATCTCCTGGATTGTGATCCTCGACTCAGGTTCCCAAACAAAGATCCTAGAGATAAGGTCGCGACACTCTGGCGACAAGTTCGCACCCTCAGGAATGGTATACTCAACACTCAGAATTCTCAGAACTGTCTCCCTCCAGCAACCTTTCGCTCCCTCGTCGTCAGAGTTGACCTGGAACGGGTACAACCCCGTCAACATTACGTACAACATAACCCCGCAGGACCACACATCCGCCAGCTTTCCATCGTATTCATTCACCATTAAGACTTCCGGAGGAACATAATCAAGGCTACCCACAGTCGAATTAGGCTCCGAATGGTACACGGACGACTTCGAGTAGCCGAAGTCGCATATCTTCAGTCGACTGCCCCGACTTCCATCCAGCAAAACATTCTCCAACTTCAAGTCTCGATGACAAACTTCCATTTCGTGACAGTATCCGACTCCCGAGATCAGCTGTCGGAAATAGAATCGCGCCTCATCCTCGCCGAACCGTCCACTGTTGGCTTATTCGGCGAAGAGTGATCCTCCCGATGCGTACTCCATCACGATCGCCAGATGCGTAGGCGTAAGACAAGCTCCTTAAACCTCACGATGTTGGGTGGCGCAAACACCTGTGGTTGACGATCTCTCTTTCGACGTGCTCGTCTATGGTTTCGCCTCGTTCGATGTACTTTACGACAACAGCTTCCTTCGTAACCTTGTCTATCATCAAACGAGCACACTGAAGGTTCCAAACCGATACCTCGCACAAATTCATAACGATCACTGTCGTGACAATCGCCATATTCATCCCATATGTTAAATTGGAGTAGCTTTTAAGAATTCAGTTTGAGATTAAATTGTCATCTCATATTATTGATGAATGAATATATTATACACGATGAAAAACACTCTTACCCTAATATAATATCTTAACAAACTAAACTAATATTCTATCATATCATATCTCGTTAATTTGAAAAATACATCATATCTTATTGATACATATTTCCTTGCACTTAGTTTGAAGTATATCTTTATTTTGATTCAAATTCAAATCGATTAAAGAATGTTGAGTTATCTGAAATCACTAACTTATATTGTTTGAGTATAATATGGGCGTTTGTAACAAATTAACATCCTTACTCTTATCAATTATGCAAGATCACCCCTTAGATTTAATTAGTGCAAATCAATCCCTATTAAAATTAGGTACAATTCACCCAAAATTAATAATAATCTTATTTTTAAAATATTTATTTTATTTTTATATCAAATTGACAAAAAGTTAATTGTATGTATTTGAATTATTTAATATTTTTGGATTGGTATTTTTGTAATAAATAGTGAAATTGATAGATTAAATTGCATCTAAATTAAAATTGTAGGTTGATTTGTTCCAAATAAAAATTAACGTGCTACAATTGGTGCACTTTCGGGTTGATTTGCTTAAAAAAAAAACCTTCAAGTTTATACGTAGCTGTTATTTTGGTATAAAGTCAAACAATATTTTTTTTGGTGCAAAGGAAAAGTCAAACACTATTTTCATTTGTTGGATCTTGGATTCATGAGGGAAATAGGAAAGCTTTAAGCATGGGGTTGAACAAAATTTAACATGCAATTGTAGAAAAATTCTGTATATATGATGATAGATTGTACTTCATTCGTTTCTTTTTTCTCACATCACTTTTATTTTTTTAAAAAAATCAATTTACCTGTATCTATTTTAATTCTCTCTATCTCTCTAATCATAGGATTTCATTAATTTTTCTTTCCTCTTCTCTAAAAAAAATTGCGTAAAAATCGATTATTTTCAAAGTGATACACGTAAAAAGAAAGGAAGATAATATAATGACTAAAATAAAGCCTTCCTATTGGTTATTTAGATCTTATTTTTTACACTGTCACCAAAAAAAAACAAAGGCAAAAAATCCAGCAATAGATCAGAGTTCAAACAAGGATCCCTAACTTCTAAACCTAAGTTATCTGAAGATTCTCAACTCTTCAACAGTTCAACATGAGTCAGAGAATATAATATGCAATGCTATTGAAGTACGAACAATAATTAATTAACTAGCAAGAATCTCAAATAATGACAACCTCGCAATTGGAGGAGGCCCTAAGAAGGCTAAATAACGTCGAAAAGGATTCACGCCCTCCATTGAACAAAGCCCGTCCCTTTTATCGCAGGGAACAACCGATTTGTCGAAGATGGCTGAACTTTTAAGCAAGAATTCTATCAGCGGAGTAGAGCTTGACATGCCTCCTCGCTCGTAGCCATGAATAACATAATTCTACTTCTAAACACGAGGCTGAGTATAAATCTATATACTCCACTATATTACCATAAGCGAAACTATCAAGCAAAGACCATCCTTGCATTTTGGAAAACTTAACATATCAGAGAATGGGAAAAGTAAACCATTGTCGCCAAAAACAAAACCAATAGGTCTAAGAAAACTGCGCTTTCAAGCAGAAATTCGATCAGCTGAAGCGGACCAAACACGGCTCAGACAGTCACAAATAGTGACTATTGTAAGTTTGTGCATCACACAAGGAGAAGAAAGCTCAGGCAGAAGCATAATTCAGAGTCATTCCTCACAAACCTAAATCAGAAAATCTGATTACAGCTTTTGGAAAGTATGGTCACAAACTGATATTGTTCGTTGCTACCTGTATCTTCTGTTGTAGAATGATTTTCAAGGCGCCTTGGCTAGTCTTGTATGAAGTGTCGTATCACTTACTCGAAAGATTTATAAAATGGAAGGGACAAAAAACCACACACACACACACACCACACAACACACACAAGAAAGATTTATAAAAGAAGTGACAAAAAACCACACACACACACACACACACACACACAGAGGCGGATAATGAATTTCTAATGAAAACTCTAAATATTCATTGCAATTGAAATATCCAACGGGTTACAAACAGAATTAATCACAAATCAATTAAAACAGCACATACCTTTGAGTCATCTCTCTCTTTAACTTGAAGGCAGCAATACATAGTTTTCCATAAATGAACTTCAACATATTTTTGCAACGGAAATCTCGAGCCAATGTTCATAGTCATACCATTCTATCCCCATGTGAATACCACAACAAGCCACAAATATCAAAGAGCAAAACAATTTTGATGCTAATGTGTGCTATCACTTAAATGATTTCTAAGTTCACTTCCTATATAACTACTGGTATGCGTACAAATTACTGGCAACAATACAGGTGCAGAGTGAAAGCGACGGGTGGACAGGGGAGCAGATGACATTGAAAACACGATAACTAAAAACAGCAGAAATCACAGCAAAAAATCTCAGAACAGGGTTCCCAAAAGACCAGAAGTGCTACAGTAAAACCATTTTTACAGCAAGCTCAGATTTACACAAAGCCACTATCAAAAGAAGTAATATTGTGAAGTTAAAACTGGAGTCCTACCTCCTAAACATAAYATATCTTTACATTTAGAKATGCAAGTGACTATATATTCCTAGACATTACCATTTGCATATTTCAAGTGAAGGCAACCTTTGCTTTTTGTGAAGCCCTTGGAAAGCTTAGCAACTCCAAAATGAATGGACGTCCTTCCAATGAAAAAAGTCGATCCTTGTTGTTGCAACAAATAACCAATTCGTCCAAGGCAATTGCACTTCTAAGCAGAAATTTTAGCACCTGAAGCAGAGCTTGACATGGCTTCACACAGTCATGAACAGTAARGGTTGTAAGATATTGCATTACACAAMGAGAAGAAATCTCAGGAACAAGCATGTTGCAGTCACAGAAAAAATCCTGACATAATTACACAGACACGTCAATGTTACACGATGATAAGCCAATACATTATGCTTGAGTGCTATGCGAAGTCAATAAACAGATAGACTTACCATATCAGCATAAATTACAACTTCTCTTAAGCGCAGTGAGTTTCTCAACAATCTACAAAAGCCCAGCACACAGCTTCCGTGGACTCCTAGTCTTACAGTTAAATTAAAAGCAAGTAATTCCCCGTAAACCCATTTTGTACTTCCACAGGGTTGCAATTGCTGAAAATGWTTGAAAAAAATATAGCAACTATCATATAATTAAAGATGAACAAAGCAATGGAAATACAAATTTACAAAGAAAAAATAGTCATATCAAGCATTTCATTAATAAGACAGGCTTGCTTACATAAAATTTTCTCAAGAATACAACACATCAAGATGATTTTAGTATTCACGCATGTAACTTTGTAAGGTAGCCTACATTAACTGATTCACCTCAGCTAGTAATGATTATCCAGGCGTTAACAGTATGAGTAAAACTACAGTCTAGTTTTCTATAGAATCTCGTAGGATCCAACTGCCATAATCAACATGAATATTCAGTTACAAGAAAGTGGTGAAGAAAAAKGCAAGTTGACCCYTCTTCTCCCTCGATAAAAAATTAAAATCTACTAGAAGAAACAAGAACTTGTTTCACCATATTCTCTTCCATAGTTCTACCTAGTTGAGATGTATGATTATATACAATATTTTCCAAAGCATTACCGGCTTCTAACTGTGACCAATWAATATGATGATAAAACAACTAAACAAGTACATGCTTTTGTGTCCCAGAAAAGAGTTTAAAAGTGAACAGGAATGTATCACGAGAAGACCTGAATTCATATCTATTGACCATCACAGAACAAAAACCTGTACAATATACAATAATGGATACATGTTTGAAAGAAATTGACAAAATTACAGAATCAGAAAATATATTGAATGAAAAATGCATGGTTCTTCAAAGAAACTACATTTGCTAAAAGGAAAAAAAAGCTTACAAATAAGCTTTATCATTCAGTTCGAAAACATGAGCATTTGGGAACATCTTTAGTAGTGGTTCAAAAAGTGTCAGCAATCGATGGACCAACATAAAAATCAGGCGGAGGAGAAGCAATGGATATGGGCCTCACGAACAGATGAAACATCGATAATTTTAAGATTGTTGGGAACAACAATATTAGCATAGAGGATCCTCAGGTTAGGACAATCAAGTGAGTATCTCATATTCGGATAACTTACTACTGCAATAAACAAGGTTTCGATGCTGGAAGCAGCAAAATGTATCTTTTCAACTCGCTTAGGGGAATAAAACAACCAGCTCTTTAAACAGGGACATCCTGATACCAATTCTTGAAATGTCTCATCACTAATTTTGCATCAACAAGATCTAATTTGCGTAGTGATCCCATGAATACCCGGCGTGGAGCTTGATATCCATACAAATAAGAGTAAGAATCTCAAGGCATTGATTGCTGAAACATGACGAGCGCACCAAAACTCAGGAATGTCATCATTTAGCGCAATATGCAATGTCTTCGTCTTTTCTTAAAAAGCGAAAGTTGTCCACTGCTTCAAAACACTTGTTAACAGGTTCACATAGTCCATAGGAACGGCTTTAATGCTCAAAAGTTCAATGGTAGGGTTTTGTGGTATTTAAAACTTTTCCTATAAAAAGAATTTTCCTCCATTTGAAACACCAAATATAAGAGAAGGAAGCAAAGTCCAAAGTTTACCAAATCTGCGAAGTAAGACAGTTCTTACAGCATCTTCAATTGGCAAAAAAGATAGTGTGAATAAGTACTTCATCTGCAATTCACTCAACCTATCTCTGCAATTGCCTTGATGCTTCTTTGAACTAAAACCCAACATTTTTCAGCATTCAATCTACCACAATTCAATTAAAAACCTAGAATTAGAAAATTGTCACACAGTATAGATGGAATTTCGCAAATTAAGGAGGGAACACAACCAATTGAACCAGAATTGAGTCGTGAAAGCATTGATTGAATACAATTAAACCTAAAACCAGTGAAGAAAAACATGCAGTATAACAATGAATTAGGACTGAATTCACGAATAGAACATTGTCACACAATATAAAATGAAATTCTGCAAATTAAAGAGGGAACAAAAGCGATTGAACCCAGTATTTCAGTCGTGAAAGCAGTGAGCGGATACATTAAAACCTATCACAGTGAAAGAAAAACATACAGTAAACATGAATTAGGAATGAATTCGCGAATTAGAACAGGAAACCTAGAATTAGAACATTGTCACAACAAAATAATAATGGAATTTCGCAAATTAAGAGGGAACACAACCAATTGAACCCAGTATTTGAGTCGTGAAAGCAGTGATGAATACAATTAAAACTAAAATCAGTGAAGAGTACATACAGTATAACAATGAATTATGACTGAATTTGCAAATTATAATAGGAAAAACAAGAATTGACTCATTTGAGTAGTGAAAGCACTAATAAATTACAAAATTAAAGGGGTTTGATTGTGATTGCAAAATGTAAAGATTAGGGTTTTGAAGGGAAATAATCTGACCTTTGTTGAGTGCAATTGCAGAATCTCGATATTCAACATGAAAGCAAATGATGATTATTGTATCAATAGTATTCCATTATTGCATTTGAGCTTCATTGAATACACTCATCATCAATTTCCATTACTTCTTCTTTCTTCGTAATACAATGGTTTCGGCGTGATGACTAGTACGGTCGTACGGATGATGCAATGGAGCCAACGGAGAGAATTGGCGGGAACCCCAAAAAAAAGTCACGTGGACCACGTGTATGTTTCATGTTTCATTTGTTTGGGAGGAAATATGGATCGTTTTCCGTTGTTGTTAAACGGACTTTCATTTTTCCTCTACTTCCTTTGTTTTAAAAAAGTGGCAACAACAAATTCATTGGGTAATTTGGGTTTAAATTATTTTGATTAATTTACTCATTTACGTTTACACTATTAAAAATTCCTTAAATATGTGAATTTATTGTTTGTCACTTTTTTTTGAAATGGAAGAAAGTAGTTTGTTTAAGAAATCTTGTTGACAAAAGAAAGGAGAATCAATTTCTTTGTTTTGAAAGGAAAATTTTTTGAGGAATTTAGGATGAGTCGACCCCTGGTTTAAATCTGGCTCGGATACATTTCTTGTTGGAATCTCAAGTATGAGCATAAATTCGTACTACAAGCATATCACAAATTAACCCTGATATCAAAAACATGATTTGATTTTTACAGTATTATTTTCGAAGACCACTAAATCTGATTCATATCTGCCTTAAATGACAATAAATTAACATTACATATTCACAAGAGTGGTAATTTTTGCTACTTGTAACGTACGGTACACAAATCTAGCACGATAAAGACTTCATCTAAAAATGAGATGTGTATAAGAAACAAATATAGTGCATAGACATTGCTCACACATACAACTAAACAACCAAGTAAGAGTTGTAATGGACTACAGTTGCGCTTGATTTCCCTACCACCTTTGTCAGTCCTCATCTCAATCAAGTCTACACTACCACAACAAATTCCGGCAACAAACCATTGGTGTTTCGACCAGGCCACTGTGTTGCTCAGACTTAAAAAAACCAGGGCATAATTAATTTGATCTAGTCGATAGTAACTCATAAGATATCTCTACATTTAAACATGCAATTGACTATATATTCCTATAGCATTACCATTTACATATTTCAATCGATGACAACCTTAGCTTTTTGTGAAGCCTAAAAGCTTAGCAACTCAAAATGAACGGACGCCTTCCAGTGAGAAAAGCGATCTTTCTTGTTGCAACAAATAACCAATTGGTCCAAGGCAATTGCACTACTAAGCAGAAATTTTATCAGCTGAATCAGACCTTGACATGGCTTCAAACAGTCCGAATAGTAATGGGTTGTAAGATATTGCATCACACAAGGAGAAGAAAACCTCAGAACAAGCACAACGCAGTTACGAAAAATTCTGACATAATTACATGACACCTCAATGTTACACGATGATAAGCCAAACCATTATGCTTGAGTGCTATACAATCAATAAACAGACAGACTTAATTACCTCATCAGCATATATTGTAAGTTTGCACAGATACTGTTGAGTTTCTCCACAATCTACATAATCCCAGCACACACCTTCCATGGATTCCTGGACTTACAGTTAAATCAAAAATCATGTTTTCCGGAGTCCATTTCATACTTCCACAGGTTCAATTGCTGGAAAAGCTGAAAAAAAATCAGCACTTAATGCTAGTTGTTAGCAACAACACACTTTGCAAAAGGAAAGACGAAAAAAAAAAAAAAAACAAACTCACCGATAAGATTTAAAATTCAGGTCGAAACTTTAGCACTTCGAAAATTCTTTCAGTAGTGGTTCAAAATAGTCATAAACAGTCGTATCCGAGTCATCAAAAGAAGCGATATCACAGTTGTAGATTTTGGCTTCAAGGACAGATGAAACATCAATAACTTTAAGATTGTCGATAAAAATATCCTCAATATAAAGGATCTTCAGGTTAGGACAATCAAGTGAGTAACATTCCTTCACATAACATGGTTCCCGGTCCAATGAAAGATAAAGCTCCAAGCTTTCAATGCTTTGAGCTGTAAAATGTAGCTCTGTTAAAGCGTAAGAAGTACCAACAATCAATTCTTTCAAACAAGGGCATGCTGATATCAATTTACTAAATGTCTCATTATTAATAAAAGCATTGTACAGCTCCAATTTCCGCAGCGATCCCATGAACACATGACGTGGGAGTTTGATATCAAAACAAACAAGTTCAAGTGAAATAAGATCTTGGTTGCTGAAAACAAGAGCTGGAAGTCGCGGCACAAAGCCACAATGTGACCGTAAGTGTGTAACAATCAACGTCTTGACCCTTTTCCTTAAGGCGAAATGTACGCACTCCTTCAAATGCTGGTCAATGGGATAGGTACCGTCGTGGAGGTCGTTTGGAAGTCCCTTTATGTGAATCACATCAATGGTGGGATTATTGTGACATCTCATAACACCTCTGATGTATTCTCTATCACATCCTTGGAAATTAAGAGAAGGAAGCAAAGTCCAAAGTTTGCCAAAACGGCGAAGTAAGACAGTTCTTACAGCCTCTTTAAGTGGCAGAAAAGTAAGGATGTGAACAAGGATTTCATCCGGCAATTCAGTTAACCTATCTCTGCAATTTCTTTGATGATTCTTAGTGAAATTGATGTTTCGATCATTTTTCTAGTTTCAAACTCTAGACAAGGAAGAGTATTGATAATTGATAGCTAGAATAGTCGCGAAAATCATATGAAATACTTCACAAGTGAGTTGTATTAATTGTCAATGTAATAATTGCAAACAAAAATTGGGAAGAAATAACATTAAGACACAGATAAGTTTTCAGGAAAAATTAGAAATAAGGAGCAAAAATATCAGCTAGAGAAGCAATTTAGGAGCAATTGCCGATTGCGAGAAATAAAAGGCAACATGGTTAAATATCCAAATATTCCAAAAAACCTTAAAAAAGATAGAACTAGGGTGCATAAGGTGCCATGCAGAGAAGCAATTAGTAAAGCAATGCAATGCAAAAAGAAACAAAAGATTGAATCAGATGATAAATGATAGTTGAGATGCATATATGTGGATACAATGGAGTTACTTTGAATCGATAAATTATTGAAGAGCAATTTGCGATTGGCGTTGCTATGTAGTGAATATGCTACATGATACTAAAACTGCAACCTTAAACGTCTTGAGCTCGAATTGAGCGTGCGTTGACAAACGATACTGAAGAAGTCAGATAGACATGAAAAGTACATGTGTATTAGAATTTTCTTTTGGTTTGGACAAGAGTGCTGCAATACTAGAAGTTATATAATCCGAAGTGTTGCTGATGTGATTATCTAGATATTATGATAACATTGAAATCTAAGTCAATGATTTCATAGATGTTTTCTCGTGCCTTAATTGCTTAGATGAGGAACATAAAAAAGAGTGATAAATAATAAAAATAAATAAATAGAGAAAGATTTTAACACAAATCTCTAGTATAATAAGGGAAGGGGGGAGGGAAGAGCGTGTGGCCTCTTAAAAGACGTGTATACGTATAATGATTTTTAAAAAATATATGAAGTTGAGTAGTGTAATACACCTTTACTAATGTATTTAACTAAAATAATAGAAAATGGCATGAATTTTGCGAACTTAATTAATGAAAAAATTAATAATTAAATAATACTATCAGCAATGAATTGAATAAACATATATTAGATATTTTTGAATTTCAATCATATTCTTCACAAATATGACATTTAAGACTAGATTATGTTATGTTGCTAATTATGTAGGTATATAAATGATTTAATATGGATACAGTACATTATAATCATTATATAATGAAAACAGAAGTTCGAACATGTGCTGAAGGCAGATGCGCGGCACATAAAACTAGTGTCTAATAATGAAAATTGTCCAATGGTAACACCGCAAAGAAATGATTGTTACCTTAAAAAGTATTTTGTTTTGCGTCTCGATCTAAATAACTGACTAATTAAAGGGAAGAAAGTCCACTTGGTTAGAGAGCTTCCTTAGTATTGTCAAGAGATGGTTTGGGGTCGATGATTCATCCCACTCGGTTTGAAGAGAGTGTTTTACTTGACAGTGTATAGTTATGTCGATAATTTTCTTTATTCCATAAAGATTCTTCGTCATGAGTGTTTCCAATAAGTATATATCAAGCCTCATTGAGGCCCGTCAATCTTTTGGAGTCTCTCAATATTGAACATACACTGGTTCTCAACCCAATGATTGCTCATTTTCGGAGCATGCTAGAAACTTAAAGAATTAGGATAGTAAAAGAAGGGTGAAGTTCGGTCAATGTCTTGGACTCGTGGGTAGTTGGTACACGTCTAACGTCCAAGGAAATCCGTTCAGGACTACAACTACAGACGAATAAGTTCGGTGACTACCCCGCGGGTTGTAGACTGCAGGAAGTCCCTGCGCGTGACGACATTCATTTCCAAGTATACTACTAGAGAAAAATCTAGAGAGCAAAGTAAGGCAAAATAGCATAGAAATGATCGGTGAAAGAGGTTACCTCATCACACAGATTCTAAGGGTATTTATCAGACTTTGTCAATGGCAAAATCTATAAATAACATGTAAGCAATGGCGTTGGGCTTTCGTGCGTGATTTGGACGTTTCTCTTCGGATCAACGCTCATCCAATAAGGACATGTTCGTATAATTTGACTCCGTTGAACCAGTGAGGAATTGTATAGTACTGTATTATTGGTCCAAACCCTACAATATTCAAAAATGATTACTCCTGCATATAAAACATGATGCTTTTATAAATTTGAAGATAAGATTTTTTATTATTACATTCGAATTAAAGAAATATATATACTCTTATTGAGAAGACAGAACATAAGACCCATATCTGCTTAAAATGGCATAAATTAGATTAACATAATTTACGATTAAATCTTTACTACTTTATGAAGTATATATTTAGGTAGCTTATTAGGGTACATATACTAAGCACATAACACATACAACAGCAGTAAGAAGATGTGTAACGGAATACAACTGCCCCTTAACCACGTCTCAAACTACCATACACTCACGACTTCTCATCAAGTCTACCAGCTTGGGAATTCCGGCACGGACGCTGGGTTGTTTTCGAGAGGCCAATTCACTTCGTCGAGCGTAAAAGAACGGACATCAATCGATCTAGGATATAACGCCATGATGGCCGCGACTACATTAAATATTCTATATGTAGCAGAAGAATTTTGCTTGTAATGTCTATAGAGAGACCTAGGATAGTTTCGACCCAATCTGCGTTCAACGATTATAGGCGAAAGCATTTGGACAAGCAATTTGTGATCCAGGTTAGATCCCTTGCACTTTCACGGAATGTGCAATTAAACTGTGTGTTTATTTTGGGTGAGAATAGGAGTCAAGGCATCATACTTACTATGTGATAGTTCATTAAAATTAAGAGGACAACAAATCATTATAAATCCTTTGGTTTCAAAACTAAAAACTGCAAATATTATTGCGTTTGACCCAAATTTGTAAAATGATTATTAACATATAGCAGGCTCGTGAAATATGTTTACGACATATGAGTAGTCTGCGAAATTTTTGTAAATTATTTGGTTAAGGAAAAATAGATATAAATGAGACACGGGTAGTCATGCTAAAATTCTGTAAAGGATGACGATAAAGCTATTCAAGCTCTTGTCTGTTGTTCTTGGATAGGGTTTGAATGTACAGG
Source organism: Bassia scoparia (assembly GCA_008642245.1). Lineage (NCBI taxonomy): Eukaryota > Viridiplantae > Streptophyta > Magnoliopsida > Caryophyllales > Amaranthaceae > Bassia > Bassia scoparia. The sequence goes on along the minus strand of SNQN01003875.1, from coordinate 23,092 downwards.
GCAAAGCAAGGCTAGTACAGCATTCCCGTTAGAAGGAGTCGAAAGCGGTTGATATGGCTTTGGATGCCGTTGTGTTTTAAGGGCCTCCACTCGGGGCACATAGCTCCTCGAGACAGTATACGGGGTATGAGCTATAGTCTAACTTAGCTCGGTCAAATCTAGACACCGGGAACAGAGACGAGCACAGTGAATTGATATTTCCAGATAATTAAGCATCGCGATTGCTGGCTAGGTTTGGATTCGAAGTAATAAGCAGGAGACATGAGGCAAAGGGAGTGATAGTGTCGTGGGTTACTCCAACCGCGCCTGGGTCTAGTTCYGTGGTTTATTGGAGTGAAAACAGCGAAGTTAAGTATAAGGCGAAAGGCATAGTCACAAGGTACAAGTACTACAATTACACTTCTGGTTACATTCATCACTGCACCATTTTAAACTTAGAGGTTAGTGCCACTGTCTTGCACTTGTATCGTTACAGAGTTATCAATTTGTTTCGTGTGATGCATTTCGATTTATTCGTTTCACTCTTGCAGTATGATACGAAGTACTACTACAAGGTTGGGTTAGGAGAGTATGCAAGGACATTCTGGTTCGTTACACCCCCAGAAATCGGCCCTGATGTTCCCTACACATTCGGTGTCATCGGTAAGAAACTAAATTGACTGTACAAAAGGCTGTTTTGTTGTGCACATCCTTTAGTTTGTCTAATCATTTGGCTGTTCAAACAGGAGATCTTGGCCAAACATTTGATTCAAACAAGACACTTACACATTACGAGATGAACCCAATTCAAGGGAAGACCCTTCTATTTCTTGGGGACCTGTCATATTCAAGTAGCTTTCCATTTCATGACAATGTTAGATGGGATACCTGGGGAAGATTCGTCGAGAGGAGTGTGGCTTATCAACCATGGATCTGGACTGTTGGAAATCATGAACTCGATTATGTTCCTGAAATTGCAAGTACCTCCTATGACAACTACATACATGCATAATTAGTTGGTTACTCATAAAAAAACTCAAATATGAAGACTCCATTTGTTTGGTACTAGCTGATTTACTGACATTTCAATCTGCAGAACGAAACTGAGCCTTTCAAGCCTTATGCTCATCGGTATTACGTGCCATATAAGGCATCAGAGAGCACTGCACCACTTTGGTATTCAATCAAGAGAGCTTCAGCTTACATCATTGTCTTGTCTTCGTATTCAGCATACGGTAAGAAGTTCTCTATAATTGTTCATGACTTCATGTTATATCCAAAGCTGACAGTAACTGTAAATTGAATTCAGGACATTACACCCCTCAATACAGATGGCTTGCGACTGAGCTAACTAAGGTAAACAGGAGTGAGACGCCTTGGTTGATCGTCCTGGTGCACTGTCCATGGTACAACAGCTACAAAACTCACTACATGGACGGTGAGACCATGAGAGTCATGTATGAGCGGTGGTTTGTGAAATACAGAGTTGATGTGGTCTTTTCCGGTCATGTGCACGCATATGAAAGATCCGTAAGTATATAATTGATCAATCGTACAAACATGCTTCGATTTTCAATAATTAAAGCATGAACATAATTTTCTGGAGATGATTTCATATCGCAGGAACGTGTCTCTAGCATTGCTTATAACATCGAAAATGGCCTATGCAAGCCTGTAAAGGACCTGTCAGCTCCTGTATATATAACCATTGGTGATGGAGGAAATGATGAAGGTTTAGCAACTGAGTAAGATCAGAAAACATAAGTTAGCTCTGTCTGTCTGTTTTCATGTTGGTATGTCAAGTGCTGGAATAATTGTTACCTGTTTCGCTGCAGCATGATCGAACCCCAACCAAGTTACTCAGCTTACAGAGAGGCTAGTTTTGGGCACGCAATTTTCGATATAAAGAACAGAACCCATGCTCACTACAGTTGGCACCGCAACGAAGATCGATACGGAGTCCATGCTGATTCAATGTGGTTCCACAACAGATTCTGGAAGCCTGATGATGACTCATCTTACAACTAATAATGACAAACTAACAAACTCAGATTAGTTTGGTTTGACTGATACTGTTATGTCATTGTGTATTTTCTGCAGTAGAAGTGCATTCATGCTTTAAAAGTTTTTGGTTAGTAATCAAGTCACAAAAATCATGCAATTGTCTCATATTGATTACAGAGACAACTATTAGTTTACATCTGTATGTTTTTACATCATGTTTCWGCAAGTCGAAAGAATCGAGAGATGCTTGTAAACTGTAACAGGATGTACCTATGTAATGTGTATACTCTGAAAACCCGGTGCTATAACCTATTTATATGTAATTTACAATCACATGACACTCGACTAAACACAGGCCTTAAGCCAAAGCTTCGAATTCAGAAAGCTACCGTGGGAGTAGCTATTAGAGAATACTATGAAGTTGTTGCTTTACATATTCCATCCTCGAATTCAKAATTCTTAACTTGGAGACCCCCATCCAACCTTCAGAAGAGAAGCATAAAGTAGCTCATTCCATAAGTCAGGCACGCCGGGCAAACACCAGTGGCTGCAATCTTGAGATAGCTCAGCCTCAAAGAGCTCCTTTTCACTCTCATATGACTTCCTGTAAATTGACGGATGAGCATCTTTTCTGTAATCTGTGAGCCTGCTTATGTTTAAGTACACCACCGGGGTCTTCATTTTCCCCAGAACTTGCTCAAGAGCTCGCATCTTTGAAGGGTATTTCCCTAAGTGAGTCTCATTGAAGATGGGTTCGGTTTCTTTATGGCATTGCCCTCCTGAATTCCACTGTCCTCCTCTGCATCACAAGCTTTTTAACATCAGTTCCTGAGGAACAAACTAGACGACTTCCCTAATTAACTGGGCAAATGATGATACAAAWGAAGTAACGCGGAGAATACATTTAAGAACCAATCCAGCCCTAACCTAAGATGGCTAATTAACTGGGCAAATGATGAAATGTATTATACTATCACATGCGAAGCATCAAAGAGGGCTCGACATATAACAATATCTAGCAGATATGCTAACCTGAAATGAGTCCCAGAATATCCTCTAAAGAAAACTAGAGTTTTCTTGTGATCAATATGCTTGTCAACCCATCTAGCCCAAGTGGTGAGGGCCTTCCTGTAAGCCTTAAGAGCCTTAAGGCGGGGGTAAATGTGGTTACCTTCTTGATAGTACTCCTCCCTGTGAAAAGATAATAAGTGACTAGTTAGATTGCGCTAATTTAACACCGAATGCACAGTTTCATAACATTGCAGCAATCTGAAAGCACAGAAAGATTGGAAGCTCACCCTCTAGAAGTTTTCTCATGTGTCCACCAGTGACCTGTGTTAAAGACTAGCATATSAGCATCATGATACATCTGAGTTGTTTGGTCCATTAAATCGAGTCTTAATGTCGCTACAGATTTGTTCTTCCTCTCAAATGTAGATTCCCTGACCAGAAAGGGAGCTCTAACATAGTCAACAGTGCAGTTGTAATCCTGCATACAAAAGCCGAATCAACTTAGACAAACATAACCATATATAGGAGGGCAAAGGAAACAAGGGTGAAGATAATGATCATAGTCGTAGTTGATGGCAAGAAGCCTCTTTTTTGAATCCCTGTTTCCGCACACCCGTGTCACTGTATTGCTTGCTTTGATACTATGCCAAGCGAATGCAAACAAGAGACTCCACTATGTCGATTCAATGATCCCCACAACATGAACCTTCTTTCTCTTATTCGCTTCCAAGAAATCAGTGGATGTCAGATCAAGAATTTACATCAGGCAAACCATAAATAAACAGAGTTGAAGAATGGAAAGCACAAACATTGACTAAATCAATTCGAGCAACAGAACAAGCAAATTTCAAGTCTGCAAGCGCAAACTAGCTGCAAATTGTGTCTAGACAATTTATGACACAAACCAACAGATAAATGAACTGTGACTTACATTCGTAGTCCATGGAAAAAAGCTACTCATGTATGTTTTAATCAAGTAGTATAAGCCCTTTAGACGAACAATTCACCGACTTCAATCACTTTACTGTTCAGATTAGAGATTTGATATCCTTACCAAGTGCGCGTGCGGAACCTTGACATCAGGACATGGGTATCGCGAGTCAAGTAACATTGTTCGTCAAATAACAATTTCAATTGATCAAACAAATCTAATTAAGAGAAGCTACTAAATAACTAGCAGAATTCTGGACACAGAAACAACATAACTGACTGAATCATAGTGACAGGTATAATTAAAGAGCAGTAACACCACATCAACGATCCAAATATTAGCATATGTTCGACATTCAAATCAACATAAAAGTTACCTGAAATATAATACGAATTACATGTAAATCAAAGAGCAAATAAGTGCGTAATTGATAAAATGAACAGTAATATTACCGTAGAAGTGGCACCCAAGATGGCTGCTTTCTCTGGTATACGCCATTATCAGGTCTGCATTGAAACATGACAAATTGAAAAGTCTTTGTCTGTAAGGGCAAGACCAGGTTGATAATTGAAATAACTCTTAACCCATTTTCATCAAATATATACAATCTTTCCTGAAAGTTTTTCATCATCAGATCATTATTGTCTGGCAAATCTGAACAATTGCCTGATTCAAACAAACTTCATCACCTTTTCTTAGCACTATTGAAATATTCACTGGGTTTTGAAATAATGGGGTCCACTTCAAACCCTTGATTTCAACTCATGAATAGCTCGCATTTTCAGCTCTAAATTGTAGTTTAAAATGGGGTATTCGAACAGTGCTAATCCCATTCACATTCACATTGTTAGTGAATAATTCCTGAAGAAGTTGCATTTAGCATCATCTAAGAAGATAATGATGATTTGGAAGTAGTAAAGCCCGAAGAAACTATAGTGAAGAATCCAAGAAAAACGATGAAGTTGATGTAGTTTTGCTAGAAAACAAGATTATGATTGAGAAAAGTATGAAAAATGTAGCACCAATTACTAACCAAAACCAAGAAACAATTAATTTTCTTTTTGGGTGTAATTTGTMCTGCAAATTATCMAATGAACCTGATTTTGTTGACGCCATAACTGCTCATRACTCTGCAACTATGCATGCAAAACATTTAACCACCGAAATACCCCACTAAAAATTCAAATTTTGATGACAAAATGAAACAAATTTTGGGTTGAATTGAAAATGGGTATTCACTTTTTTCCCCTAATTTTTCAGAGTGCAAGAGAAATTTGAATTTTGAGGCGAATTTTAGTTCAACTTCACTTTCTCTCTTAGTTTAGCGCTAATTTTACAGTTGCAGAAGAAAGAGGAAACGAGGGAAAACTATGAAGTGTAAATATGATGTTATATGACAATAATACCCTTATTCGTAGTACAAAATTACGCATGAGTCCCAATCTTGAGAAAGGATATTTTGGTCTATTTAGAAAAGTTAAAATTGGTGTATTTTTGGGAAGTTGAGATTTTTATTACTCTTTTAAAATCTTGTTGTATTAAATTGACTGGTATTAAATTTTTCTAATTTTGTATTGAATTAATAAAAATTATTTTACTCCGTATTTAGGAATATTGGGTTTAATTAACAAGTATTGGAATTTGCAAACCATCATAGGTTGTTAGTTTGTTTCTTGTTTGAGCCTTTGAAGCAAGATTTTCCTACTAGGAAAAACTTTGTCAATAACTCTATATATGAGTCTATCCATCGAACATATTAACGAATCTTTATCGAAAGAGTCAGGAGGAGTGATACTGAAATTTCACACGGCTTAATAAACAACATTTTAGTGTTTTATTTTTATTATTGCATTTCCTAATGAGCAACCCAATGAGTACGTCGTAGATGTAACAATGTCAGATTTTCCTATACTATTTGTCAAAAAAAATCTTAATTAGGGTATATTGTGCCTTGAATTTACATAAAATACTTGTACAAAACTTATTGTATTGATATATGATCAAATCATAAGTAATGTTGCTCACTTGCTTAAGTTCATTGCTAGAATATATTGGCATGAGTACGTACAGACAGTGTAGTAGTGTGGTATCTTGTAGCATAATTACGATTTCATATTATTCGGGTTGAGATTCTCTGAAGTTCTTTTAATCTTTAACCTCAGTACGTGAGTGTCATTTTTCAGTTGCACCATTGTATATTTATGCTAGTGGTTTGGTTGCCGCTGTTTTAGATTGAGCTGAAATCATTAGTGGTGTGGTGCAATGCATGCATGCGATACTAGAGTAGAGTGATCTTTGGCATACATATAGTCATATACACTATATATTATTGCAAAAACTACCAAATTAAATGTTCAAACTTCAAAGTGCTGATATTTTGACACGGCATTTGAGTACATCTTTAAAGAATACCGTTGTGCTAACGTGCTAGAATCCAAGACTAATGACGACGTATGTACTTCTTCTATTTTAGAATATTTGCTACATTTGTAAATTCACAAATACCTAGACATTTTTTTTTTAAGAAATATAAATAGAGAAAGAATAAAGGGGTCCATGTGTGAGGAAAAAGATGTTATGTAGGCTTATTCATGGGGAGGGTGTAATAGGAGACTCGTCTCATCCCCCTAGTTTGGTTAGGATGAGGATGAAATTAGTACCCACCATGGAGACGAGAATAGAGATAGGTGATTGGTCACTTGCTAGATTTCTTTTGGCATACTCCCTCCGTTTCAATTTGTTTTTAAGAAAAAAATTAGTATTTGGATAAAATATGTTAATATTACTTGGAAGTTGTATTATTCTTTTAATTTGTTTGAGATGTGTGCAATAAAAGTAAACTAAAT
>SNQN01003874.1:11907-56764 GCA_008642245.1 Bassia scoparia | reverse complement strand
AAAAGAGAGAGATGTAATATGCCAAACAATGAATGTTGAATATAGCACGGCATTATGTATATGGAAGAGAACATAACTCAAGGGACAGAAATTGAAAGGGACCACATGGCTAGACTAGGCTCTATGACTCAATCTGGAGAAGACCGCGCAGATCGATGACCCACGCCTTGGGTGACTCATGAGGCTTGATGGTATGTGTTTGATGTTTTCCAGTTGGGCCAAGGAGGTATAGGATTAGCTTTTTGTGGAGATGGGAGGTCAAGAGACATGTGGCCTTTTGTGGAGGTAGAGTGTTTGACTTCTTGCCCTCTTTGACCCCAGAGACAAGTTGCGAGTCTTTGCTGATTCTTGCTGAAATCAAGAAATTACACTTGTAGAACCCAGAAACAAAAGATTGAATAACTCTTAAGAACAAACCTAACTCAGTTTGAGGTCTGGACTTAAGGAACTGGACTCGAAAGTAGACTTGAATGGGCTAGACCTAAATCTGATTTAAGGTGCTAGACTCGAGAAAGATTCAAACCTAAGATGGGCCTATTTCAGAATTAAGGACCCTTAGACCTATAGCCACTTGAAATTGAATGGCCTAGCCTTGAATCAAATGTTCCTAGGGTTGAGTCTATGATCAACCTAGTTCAGTTTTAAGGTTCTTAGATTGAAGTGATAGCGAACCTAATTCAGATTCAAGGCTCTTGGGTTGAAATTGAATTGAACCTAATTCAGACTTAAGTTTTTGAATTGGAATGAATTGAACCTAATTCAGATTTAAGGCCAAAATGTCGAATCTAAGTCAATTTAGACTCTTGGATTGGAATCGAACCTAAGTCAGACTCTAGTCGAATGGAGTTTGAGATTGAATTGGATTGGAATGGGCCTAATGGATTGTCAAACTTCATGTCTTGAACCAAAACCATAGATAAGGGACTGGGATTAGTGGTGCTAAGAATTGGACTGAACAAAGAGCACAAGTTAACAAGCACATGATTGAAACACAAATCCAAATTATTCACTTAAGTCAGGATCTAAGTGAACTAAAATCGGCTTGGTGAAGTCGATAGTGTACCATGCCAAAAGTAGAGCTGGGTCAATTTCACACCACAATATTGGTGATGTATGGCCGAGATACCCCTTATATACACGCATCTAGTAACACGTGCATACGCGGCATGGCGGGATAAGGACTTACTTAGCCATGTGATCAATTAACCACATGCAACCAAGATAAAATCCCCTTAAGGTGATCTCGGAGCATAGAACATGCCCATATTGGACCAAGGAGCCTAAGTGATGACCTATTCGAAGGTCACAAGCAAAAATTCAAATTGATTATGAAATATGGCTACGAGACTTTCAAGTCTGTCACTCACCAAATGGTGATTATCCCAGTGAAGTCGCAAAAACTGTAGGCTTCGCCCCCGCTTAGCAAGGGCGTGGCCTCAGCTTCAGTGTCAGGAGTTGAGCCATGGAATCCGCATGTGAATGCGTTGGGGTTGTCGTCGAATTGAGGGGATCGCCACCGTGCCTATATAGGTTATTCACGGACGCCCGAACACATTGGTGCCAAATTAATGCCCCACGTCCAATCAAGTAACCAGTCGTGGTTCGGGGACATGGTACGAATCAGATCTGTAACCCAATTCGCCCGCATGTAGCGCCTCACGGTCTCATGTAGTTCCATAAATCATAACAATTGAATTCAAAGAGCCTATTGAATGAGAGTGCAGTGTATTACTAGTGGGTTGCTATTATAGAAACAAACCAAGATTCTACAATGATAAGCGGTCATTGATTATTAGTCAATGTTAATAAGGTGCTTAGAAAACCGGTCGTCCATGATTATCTGACTTAATGTGACAAACGATTAAATTCCGGTCTTGTTTAAGCCAATATATACAAGTGTGATTGAATATATATACATTAGAGATGAAAACAAGTTAGTGAAGCAATATGTATGTATCCTCCTCAACCTTGTCACTGCAACAATCAAATTATAGAAAAACTCAGGAATCGCCTTCGATTGAATTGCTATAGAGACGAACAAACGATTAGTATTGACAATATAATATGAAAATAATAAATGAAAAACAAGAAAAACAGAGGAAACAATGAAAATATTAAGAAAACCTACATATTTACATGAACGATTAAGAGGTGAGTTCTACATTGCTTAATGAATTAAAACTCAAAATAATGGTTAATCAAATTAAAAGAGACAAAAGGAATTGAAAAGAGTGAAAGAAAGGTTTTGGTGAGTAATCTCAGAGTTTATACCCTTATTTCGTCTTGTTATTCGAAGAGAATCGATGCTTTGAATTGAAATCGAATGTGTTTTGAGTGTTTGAGTGTTTTAGAGTGTATTGATGTGTCTTGTGACTTGATCTTGTGAATTTGAAGGTTGAGTCGTGAATTGTGCGTATTGAAGTCGTGTCTCGAACTAAGCAAGGCAGGAGATTTAGAGGCACGAGCAAAAACAGGCAGGCCTGCGTATATACGCTGGAGATGAAAGCGTATATACGCAGGTGAGGAGCGTATATACGCTCATGCCCCAGCGTATATACGCGCTCAATTTGCATGATTTTTGGCAATTTCGTATGTAGGAGTAGCGTATATACGCTCAAATGGAATGCGTATATACGCTCACAGAGAGTATATACGCTCCATTTCAGCGATATACGCTCAGTGATTTTGTATATTTTTTCCAAAAACCTCGATATGTTTTGATTTCCTCCGATTTTATTCGTGATTTCCCTTGATTCGACGCACCTAGACACCCTTGCTTCTCCAAGCAAGGATTTCTAGAATGTTCTAAAGGTTCACGTATTTCCGGAGTATTTTTCTAATTATCTCGCAGTATTTTCTGCGTATTCTGCGTATTTAAACATTGCAAAATTCATAGAAAATCATAGAAAAAATCAGAAAAAATAATTTAAAAATATTGGCGGATTCAAGAAAATGTGACGCACATGATGAAAATCAAAAAGCACGAGAATCGCCAGCTTAACTCGTTTGAAAACCTTTTGAAAACCTTTGGAGTTTATCGAGAAAACCGAAGGAAAATATGTTGCCTTGTAAGTGACCTTTGCTCAATAATTCGATGTACGGCTCACGTATTTCCAACTTTCGTGAGTTCAAAGCATCTTCCGAGTCGAAACAAACGCGAGACGCGGTATATTTCATCACGGATTACTCATTTGGGGAGACACATTTTCAGGTGTCTACACATACGATCTCACTAGGTACACCAAACCTGCAGATTATGTTAGTCCAAAGAAAAGATATTACTTCTTTGTCTCGTACCTGCTGGTATGCCTCTGCTTCGATCCATTTCGAGAAATAATCAGTTAGTGCTAACATATATACTTTCTGGCCCGGTGRTGCTGGTAGCTTACCTACAATGTCCATTCCCCATTTCATGAAGGGRCYTGGRGTGAGGGATGGATYCAGRTGCTCTYGTGCTTGGTGGGACGTACCTGCATGCCTTTGATAGCTATCGCAGCTAGCTACATACTCGTTAGCATCATGCTTTATAGTGGGCCAGTAGTAACAATAGGTCAAGATTCTTTTAGCTAGAGTCCGTCCGGCTGAGTGCGTACCACACTCACCATCATGGAATTCTTTTAACGTGGTTTTCTGCTCACTTTTATTTAGGCAGCGTTGTAAGATTCCAGATGAGGACTTTTTAAATAGCACGTTGTTAATTAAAGTGTACCTGCAACTGACCATTCGTACTTTCCTGGCTTCTAGCTTGTTACTAGGTAGGGCGTCGTCTCTTAGGTATCTGATGATTGGTGTCCGCCAATCTTGATCCTCTTCCTCAGAAATGGGCATCACCTGTTCATCTTTTGCGATGGACCGTGCAGCTAGGTGTGCTATAGGCATGGAATCGAAGCTGCATTTCCTCATGGCAGATCCTAAGCTAGCTAGGGCATCGGCCTTCGTATTCTGATCTCGGGGTACCTGCTTAATTTCAAACTTTTCAAACTCATTCATTTTTTGCTTAGCTATTTCCAGGTACCTAGACATTTTTGAATCTTTTGCTGCAAATTCTCCTCGCAGCTGGCTGACAATTAGCAAAGAATCACTAAACACCTAGAGGCTAGTTGCCCCAAACTCCTTAGCCACCGTCATATCTGCTAGTAATGCCTCATACTCGGCCTCATTGTTAGTTGCTTTAAAATCACAGCATATAGGTCTTACTATCATGTCCCCCTGTGGCGACTTTAGCACCATGCCCAGACCGACTCCACGGAAATTCGAGGAACCGTCGACGTACAGCTGCCACTTCCCAGTTCCTGTATGCACTACCTGGACGACTGTTGGTTCCAAGCCCGGGCTAAAGTGAGCCACAAATTCAGCTAGTGCCTGAGATTTTATTGCCGTTCTTGGCATGTACCTAATATCGTAACCATTGAGACAAATTGCCCATTTGCTCATCCTGCCAGATAATTTAGGTTTACTTAATACAGCCTTAATCGGGTAATTGGTCATGACCAGTATAGGATGTGTTTCAAAATAATGTCGTAGCTTCTTTGAAGCAGTAACTAATGCTAGTACGAGTTTTTCTAATGAGGAATACCTAGACTCCGCTTCCAGGAGCCTTTTACTCAAGTAATAGATCGGTAGCTGCTGGTTCTCGCCCTCCCTTGCTAGCACGACACTCACGACGTTGCTGCTAACAACTAGGTATAACTGCAAAGATTCTCCTTCCACTGACTTGGTAAGCAGTGGAGGAGACATCAAGTAAGTTTAGAACGCCTGCAGGGCCATTTCGTGTTCATCAGTCCAATTGAAGCCTATGTTCTTTTTTAATACGTTATAAAATAGGTGGCACTTGTCTGATGAACGCGAAATGAACCTATTCAGAGCTGCTACTCTACCAGTCAATTTCTGTACCTATTTTCGGTTCTTAGGTGACTGTATATTTAAGATTGCTTTTACCTGTTCGGGATTAGCCTCAATTCCTCGTTGTGTCACAATGTAACCTAGGAACTTACCTGCAGCCACCTCGAATGAGCACTTGGTAGGATTCAGCTTCATACGATACTATCTTAAGACGTCAAACGTTTCTTTTAGATGGGTCACGTGGTCAACTGCTTTTTTGGACTTTACCAGCATGTCATCTATATACACCTCCATCATGTCCCCTAGCTGCTTTAGGATTTCCCTGTTCACGAGCCGCTGATACGTAGCACCTGCGTTTTTCAATCCAAAAGAGATTACAATATAACAATAAACTCCCTTATCGGTTACGAAGGTAGTCTTTTCCTGATCTTTTGGATGCATGAGAATCTGGTTATAACCAGAATACGCATCTAGGAAGGTTAGCCTTTCATGGCCAGTAGTAGCATCTACCATGGTGTCTATATGAGGCAGTGGAAATGGGTCTTTTGGACATGCTTTATTTAAATCGGTAAAATCAATGCATACCCTTCATTTACCGTTTTTCTTGCTTACCACCACCACGTTAGCTAGCCAATCGGGATATGATACTTCTCGGATTTTTCCACACTTCAGCAGCTCAGCTACTTTGTTATTTATTATCAAGTTCCGCTCGGGTGCGAATTTCCTTCTTTTCTGCTTTATTGGCTTAGCGAGTGGGTCCACGTTCAGCTGGTGCGTTATTACGCTAGGGTCTATACCTATCATATCCTGATGGGACCAAGGAAAGCAATCTTTATTAGCTTTTAAAAACTCAATCAAATTACCTTTTTCCGCTGGGCTTAAGGGAGCTGCAATTAATACAGTCTGCTTAGGAAAACTAGGATACAACGCCACTTCATCTAAATCTTGGTCGCTAGGCTTTGTCGAGGCTGGATCTAGCTGTAATTGCTAGATAGACTCCATTCGGGGTTTCATCATCACGCTATAGCATTCTCGAGCCATCCTCCGGTCACCCCTGATTTCCTGCACACCCCAGCTAGTGGGGAACTTAAGCACTTGATGGAAAGTACAGGGCACCGCCTTCATCTTATGAATCTAGGGGGTACCCAAAATAATGTTATAAGCAGATCGACTATCTACCACATTAAACCTAGTGGGGAGATTCACCCCCTTGGCGTACGTAGGTAGGGTAACCTCCCCGATTGTCTGCTGGGATTCTCTACTAAACCCTACCAGGACAGTAGATTTCCGTACTATCACTACTACAAAAATTGGATAAAGTACCACTTTTAAGAGACCGGTTGAGGTAAGTCATCGGTTTTTTATCTTAAAAAACCGGTTATTCATTTAAACCGGTCTCTTAAATCGATGTAAGAAACCGTTTAATAAAAAGCGATCTCTTAGAACAATGTAAGAGACCGTGTTTTTGAAAACCGGTCTCTAATGTAAATTTTTAATATTTTTAATATAACTATTATGGCCCACACACTGCACGCAAGCCACGCATATATCTCGATTCTCTCTTCTCTTTTCATTTCAACCCTCATATCCTCACATTATCTCTCCTCTTTTTCATTCAGATTCAACCCTCCTCATTTCATTCAACCCTCACTTCTCTCCTTGGCCCTCTCTCCTCTCCTTGGCCCTCTCTCCTCGGCCATCGCTGCCTTCTCCTCGGCCATTGTTGCTCGCTCCCTCCTCGGCAATTTTTGCTCGCTCTCTCCTCGGCCTTCGCTGCTCTCCCTCGACGCACTTGCTCGTTTTTCATGGGTAAATTTCAAATTATTTCATATTCTTATCCTCTCAATATAGATCTAAGAATCATTGATTTCAGTTTTTTTTTCCTGATTTGCTATAATCCTTTTTGGGGGTTTCTTTTTTTCTGGTTTTTTTATCTGATTTGCAATTTTCCAAATTTTTTAGTTTTTTTATCTGATTTTTTGGTTTTTTTTTATTTTTGCTCTTATTTTTTGGTTTTTCGATTGCCTTGGTTTTTCGATTTTTTGATCTGATTTTTTGCATATTCTATTTTTGTTTGTGTTTTTTTATTATTTATTTTGATTTTCTATTTTCTGTTTTGGGTTTTTCGATTTTCTATTTTATAGATCTAGGTTTTTCCGTTTTTTATTTTGTATTTTTAGATTTTGAGTGTTCGATTTTTCTTTATTTATTTCGTTTTTTCGATTCTCAACTTTTGGGATTTTTCTCATTTGTTTTCGATTTTTTAAAGGTTTGATTTATTTCGATTCATTAATTGGTTTTTTAGGATTCGGTTTTGTTTCCTTGCTTTTTAAAAACTAGATCCAATGCATTTTCGTTATTTAGGATATTCAATTTTTCTTGTTTTGTTTCCGTTTTTCGTTTTTCTGGGTGTTTTGGATTTCTTCCCTTTTTTTCCTTTTCGATTTTTTTTTGGGTTTTCGATAATCTGGATTTTCAATTTCTGTGTTATCATTATTTTGGGTTTTTGGTTTTTTTTTTAAGATTTTCAATTTTTTTTAATGATTTATTAGTGAGAGTTTTTAGTTTTATGCGCTTATTAGTTAGATTTTTTAGTTTCAAATTATATTGCAAATTATATTTGTGAGATTCGGTTTATAGTATGTTTTTCTTGTTTTATTGCGAATTATATTGCAGAGGTGAAGGATAAATCTAAGTTGCATTTTTTTGGGCTTTGTAATTGTAACATTGTTGGTTTAATGGAGACTTAGATAAAAATATAAATATGTTTTGTACTGATTTTTTAATTATTGAGTATGATTGTACTGATGTAAAATTTAAATTTTTTAAATTTATTCTTCATATCTCAACTTCTGTTATTCATTCAGTTTATCAATTTATTTTATTTTACAAACTTGAACTATTATTGAATTACTAATATATTGTTTACTATGGTGATATTAGGCACTAAATTGATTTTGGCATACCCATGGATCTTAGAAGATGTTGGAGAGCACATAAAGAAGAGAATGAAGACTTTAATTTCTGGATTTAAATATACTGTTTTTTCATTTGTATGTTAATCTTTGAAACATTATGGGAGAATAAAGTTTTCCATAATAAAGTATTGAAAAAGTGCATTGAAATTATTATTTTTCAATAAAAAAATAATATTGGAGCTTCTCAATTTCAATTCCAATGTAATGATAAAGTTGCCAATTAGATACAACCAATAAATCGGATAGTAGGCCTGCCATGTAGCAGGCTGCTTTTTTTTAATTATATGCAAAACATAAGAGACCGGTTGTTTAAAACCGGTCTCTTAGGCAATCAAAGAGACTGTATCTGACACAAGAACCGGTCTCTTTGATAGACCTAAGAGACCGGTTTTGCGTCAGAAACGGTCTCTTATGTTTTAGTTTAAGAGACCAGTTTTCACAAAACCGGTCTCTTTGGTTGCTTTAAGAGACCGCAATTACTTATCGGTCTCTTCACCTAAGAGCCCTATGAGCTAGAGACCGGTTATAATGCGGTCTCTTTGCCCATTTCTAACCGGTCTCTTTGGACTTTTTTGTAGTAGTGTATGTATTTCTCCTGCAATCCCATACTCTCAAGGGCACTCTTAAAAATGACATTAGCCGAGCTACCGCTATCAATTAGTATTTTTTTAATCAAGCAATTAGCAATGGTTAGAGAGATTACCAAGCTGTCATGATGCTCATCGGATCGCCCTCACCTGTGTCATCAAAAGTGATGGGCAAGCTTGCTAGCTGCTTGTCCAGGTCGGACCTGGGACTAGCGGGTGTGCCATCCAGGCTTGCCCTAGCACTTCTCTTAGCTGCGGAGTATGTTAGGCCACATTCCTCCGAGCCACCAGTTATAACCTGCACAACCTTTACATGGGTTGGATCTGGAGGAGGGGCCGATGCCTTGGAACCCATCTTTACCTGCTTGTCACGATTGTTATTGTAATTATTGCCTCGATTATTGTTATTCGACTTACCTCTTCGATTCAACAGGTGATCCAAGTGTCCCTTGCTTATCAGCCATGCTACCTCTTTTTAAAGCGCGCTCCACTCCTCCGTGGTATGCCCACGATCACTATGGTAGCTACACCACTTCATGGGGTCCTTTTCGCTATCCGGCTTGAGGCTTTTGAACGGCCACCTAACAGGTGCGTCCAACTTGCCCATGGCATCCACCACACCTGCTACATCTACAGAGAAATAGTAGCTAGACAAAGTTGGATATTCACAAGACCTTACCTGTTTTACCTGCTCGCTGCTAGACCCTTGGGCCCTTTGCTAGTAAGGTTGGTACCGGTTCCCGCCTCGACGCTTATCATTCTGCCTAGGGGGAAAGGTCCTACCTTCATCGGGAGCTGCTAAGATTTTCCTAGCTGCTTCATCCTCCTCAACTCAGATTTTGGCTCGTGCCCTTGTTTGTACGTCCGCAAACGACGTGCAGGGGTACATGGTCAATTCATAATATAGCCTCGACTAAGGGGTTAGTCCTCTCTTGAACGCTTCTATGGAGGTAGATGCATCGAGGTTCTTAATAGAGATCATCTCGGAGCTAAACCTACCTAGGTACTTGCGCAATGTTTCACCAGGCTTCTGGACCACGAAGTACAAGTCGCTAGGTAGCTTATCAATCGCTCTACTGTTAGCAACACATGGTAGCTTCTATCAGATCCCAAGGAATGGACAAAGCCCACATTCGCTGCTTATACTGCGCTACATGGTCATGCGGGTCAGTGGTACCATCATAAAACTTAGGCATAGCAATACCTACCTTCTTAGGGATGTTAGCCCTAGCAATCGCGGAAACAAAGGGAGACCGGGTATATCAATCCGCAGCTTCATGGGCCACCGGGACGGGGGTGCCAGGTAACTTAGCTAGCAGGCGCAACAGTCGCTTATTCTCAGCTTCTAGCTTAGCTAGCCGTCTGGCACTCGGACTAAGGTCCTCCTCTCCTTCTAGGTTTTCACCTCCAGGACGTCTGTCTTCATCGTCGTCTAGATTCTCCGCTTCTTCTTCCTCTTCGTCAGATTCACCTGAAGACAAATCACCCAAGTTAGGAATATCCTCAATGTTAGTAGCTTTGCGCCTCTTACTTGAAGCCGCTGACAGCTCAGCCTTCATGTTTTGGAGTGCCTGCTGGGTCTCCTCCTGGCTCTGCTGAAGAGCTTGCTGGGACTCCGCCCTACTTTTTTGGAGCTCTTCCCTATAGGATGTAAGAAGCTGAAACAAATCAGAATTGCTAGGTGGGTTCCCAGTGGGTGTACCGTCAGAAGACATTGCGAGTAACAAATTAAATTTTCGAACTGTATGATTGAAAATGCAAGAAAATATAATCAATCGAGACGAGTATACTCCCTGCACCATTTTTTTTAGGAAAAATTAACAGGTATAATCCCACCTTTGGTGGGTCTTCCAAAAATAAACCCACATTTGGATTATTTCAAAATAATCCGACCTTTTAGGTGGATCTTCCAAAATTGTACCCGATTACCTACAACCTGTACAACAGGTTAAAATTACATTTCATTTTATTGTTTTCCTTTTTTTTTTTTAACTCAAAACTCATAATCTCTCATTCTCTCTTTCTCTCATCTTTCTCAATCTCACTCTGCCTCCTCTCTTTCTCTCTCTCCTCCTCTCTTTCCCTCTCTCTCCTCTGACTGCTAGGTGTTGCGGTACGCCGTGGTCGTGGCTGGGTCAGTATGTGGCTAGTGGGTTTTGCGCGCGGTTGGTCATGGGTGGTCGTCGGTGGTCGTGTTTGTGGTTTCGCGCGGTGGGCGTGGTCTGGTGGTCGTTGCTGGGGTTCGCGGCGGTGGGCGTGTCTATAGTGTTGAGGTGATGAGGGTTGTGAGTGTGAGCTATGGGATGGTCGCGGTGAGGGGTGGTGGCCGTGTGGCTGTGGCCAGCGCCAACATGTCACATCACCTCTCTCCAATTCACACCACCGCCTTCGTTAATTTAATTTCTGTAAACCTTACCTAAAATTTGTAAAAACCCAGAATTTGAAGAAAACATAAGAAAACCAAAAGAACCGAATATAAGAGACAAAACCTTGACCACCGCCTTCGTCTAATTTTCTACTGAATATAAATATAATAAAACAATAAAAAATCATAAAGACCACTCAAAGCGTGCGCTCGAGTATTCGAGCTCGGGCTCGAATTCGGGTTCGGGAGTGGGTGTTGGAACTCCGGGGAAGTGGGGAAGGCGAGGGTGGAGGGAGGAGGAAGTGGTTATGGCAGGTGGTGTGCTGGGGTGTGGTGGGCAGGTGGTGGGTGGTTGGTGGCAGATTGTGGAGGTGGAGGGAGGGAGATGGGTTTGATTAATTTAGTTTAATTATAATTAGTTTAATATAGTTAATTAAGTTTAAATAATTATGTTTAATAATTTACAACCAATGACGAAGCGACACGTGGCAATTACCTTCTTATTAGTCACAATGACTTGCCAAACCGGTTAGGGTGCATTTTTGGAAGACGCCCCCCAAAGGTCGGATTATTCTTGGATAATCGAAAGGACGGTTTATTTTTGGAAGATCGCTCAAAGGTGGGATTATTTCTGTGAATTTTTCCTTTTTTTTAAAAAAAAAATCAAGTCGCAGGCCCCACGGTAGGCGCTAAAATGTTAAGGCTAGATTTTGCTAAGCAGTTAGCAAGCTAGCTTAGATCGGAACCTGCAGCTAGACAAGTTAATCAGACTAATGAACAATTAATTTAATGCGAAAAACGTAAGCTAACAGAATGCAACGAAGGTAAAGACACACGAAATTGGTGACGCGGAAACCTAAAGGTGGGAGAAAACCGCGGGTAGCAATGAGGCCACCAATCCACTATGAATCACGCCTTCAATTGGCCTTTTTTTCCACCGAGTACAAGCTTTTCTCTGTTTCTTGTCTAAGTTAGGATATCGGAGAGGAGAAGGATTTTTTAATGTCCTTCCTCTGTTACATTGTTTTTCTATATATAATGCCTTATACAAAATCTAGTTTTAATTGCTACCGTGATTCCCTTTATTGTGTGTTTCTATCCGTTATACTTGATCTTTTAGCTTAACTGTTTGCGGGATGCTAGCTTGATTTGCTTGACAGGTTCGTATACGCATTAACTGCTAGGCGCGTGCTAAACCAGATATAACAAGGATGTGTTTGCTTATTCAGCAGATGAGATGCCTGGGATTGACCCAGAAATAATAACACATCATCTGTCCATTGATCCAGCCAAAAAGCCAGTGAAGCAGAAGAAGAGACACTTTTCCTCTAAGAAGAATCAGGCTATTGAGACGGAAGTAAACAAACTACTGGATGCAGGATTTGTTGAGCTATGTCATTACCCTGATTGGTTAGCAAATGGGTGATGGTCAAAAGACCAAATGCAACTTGGAGAATGTGTGTAGACTTCACTGATCTAAGCAAAGCCTGTCCTAAAGATTGTTATCCTCTGCCTAGGATTGACCAGCTAGTTGACTCAACCAGTGGTCATGCTAGGCTCTCCTTCATGGATGCTTTCTCAGGCTACCATCAAATACACATGCATCCACCAAACAAAGAGAAGACAACCTTCATCACCAGTTGTGGAGTCTATAGCTACCTCATGATGCCATTTGGGATCAAGAATGTTGGTGCCACCTATCAAAGAATGATGGACCAGGTCTTTGAGACTCAAAGAGGTAGAAACCTGGAGGTGTATGTTGATGATGTCATAGTAAAAAGTTTTCATCCGGAAGACCACACAGAAGATCTCACATAAACATTTGCTAACCTGAGGAAATACCAGGTCAAGCTTAACCCAAAGAAATGTGTCTTTGGGGTTAAGTCTAGTAAATTCCTGGGCTTCATGGTCAGTCAGAGGGGAATAGATGCCAACCCTGATAAAGTTAAAGCTGCACTAGATTTACCTAAGCCTAAAAGCATCAAGGACATCTAGAGGCTGACTAGAAGGATGGCAGCACTCTCTAGATTCATTGTAAGGGCGTCAGAGAAGTCCCAGCCTTTCTTCAAGGTACTGAAAGGGAATAAAGAATTCAGTTGGGGCCAAGAGAAGCATGAAGCATTCAATCAATTGAAAAAGCACTTGATGAAGCTGTCAACCCTCGCCAGGCCAATACCAGGTGAAACACTGTTCCTATATATTGCTATCAGCCAATCAGCTGTCAGTGATGTCTTATTAAGAGAGCAGGACAAAGTGCAGCAACCTGTGTATTTTGTAAGTCATGCCCTAACAGGGGCAGAAACCAGGTATCCTATGATTGAGAAGGCTGCTTATGCAGTAATCACAGCAGTTAGATGATTGAGGCCATACTTTGATGCACATCCAATTGTTGTCCTTACTGACCTGCCATTAGAAAAATCACTTGAAAAGCTTGAAAAGTCTGGCAGGCTGACAAATTGGGCACTTGAATTAACTGGGTTTGGCATTAGCTTTCAGCCAAGGACAACCATCAAAGCACYAGCCTTAGCTGATTTCTTAGCTGAGTGCTCTTATTATGAAGATGAAGCCACCCAAACAGAGCCTTGGGTTTTCTACACAGATGATTCATCAATAGATAGTGGATTTGGGGCTGGAGTAGTCTTGCTCTCACCAGAAAAGGATGTCATTGAGTATGCCTTAAAATTTACATTTCAAGCAACAAATAATGAAGCTAAGTATGAAGCTTCTATTTCTGGATTACAGCTCTGCCTGTCTATTGGAGCAACCAGGGTATGTCTAATGACTGAATCCCAACTTGTTGCAAACCAGTACAAGGGGGAGTATGAGGTCAGAGAGCCAATTCTACAGGCTTACTGCACCAGAATGAAGGAGCTAGCTTCTAAACTTCAGTCATTGGAGGTTTGTTTAATTCCTAGAGAAAACAATATCCTGGCAGATGCATTGGCAAGGCTGGCTACAACCACTTTTCAAAATTTGACCAGGTCCATCTTTATGGATGTGCTTCCTAAAAGTACAGAGTGTGAAGCTATGTTTTCCAAGTTGCCTCACCACCTTTGTGGATGGCTGACATTCTAGCCTACAAGCAGCATGGTGCATTACCTTCTGAAAAGGCACAGGCCAGGAAGATCAGACTTGCAACTAAGAGGTATACCATCATAGATGGGGAAATGTACAGAAAGTCTCACACCTCTCAACCACTACTTAAGTGTGTTGATCCTGATGAAGGGAACTATACCCTTAGGGAGATTCATGAGGTCATTTGTGGCCACCATGCAGGTTCAAGAACCCTGGTTCACAAAGCCCTCCGTTTTGGCTATTATTAGCCAACTATGGATGCAGATTCCAAGAAAATGGTCACTGAATGTGACAAATGCCAGAGGTTTTCACCATCCATCAATCAACCAACTAATGATCTATAGCCAGTTCTCAATCCCATCCCCTTTGTTCAATGGGGTGTGGATATCCTTAGCCCTTTTCCAAAGGCCCAGGGGGGAAATGGTTAATTGTTGTTGTTGATAATTTTAGCAAGTGGATTGAGGCTGAAGGGTTATCCAACATTTCAGAGAAAGATGTCAGAAAGTTCCTATGGCAGAATGTGCTAACCAGGTATGGTATTCCAATCTGCATAGTGTTTGACRATGGAAGACAGTTCGACAATGATCCTCTGAAGGCCTGGTTGTCTCAATTCAAGATCAAGATTGCATTTTCAACAGTTTGCCACCCACAGTCTAATGGGCTGGCAGAGGCAGCAAATAAGCAGATCGTAGATGGCTTGAAGAAGAAATTGGATGATAAAAAGGGTCTATGGCTCCTAGAGCTACCAAGCACACTTTGGTCATTAAGAACCACTGTCAAGAGGTCCACTGGACATTCACTCTACACTTTGGTGTATGGCACAGAAGCTTTGATACCAGTTGAAGTTGGATTTACCTCTCTAAGACTCTCTCAATATAGCCAATCTCAAAATGAGCAGATGTTATCAGAATGCCTTGATCTGGTAGAGGAGTTTAGAGAGGATGCAGCAACTAGGTATGCAGCCTATATGCATAGGGTAGCCAAACACTACAACAGAAGGGTAAGACAAAGACCCCTTATAGTGGGTGACTTGGTGCTTAGGAAGTCTGCAGCAGTTCGGAAGGCTGGTATTCATGGCAAACTTTTAGCCACCTGGGAAGGACCATACTAGATCCATTCTCATAGTATGGCTTGGACCTACAGACTAATGGAGCTTGATGGCATAGAACTGCCAAATATCTGGAATGCAGATCAGCTCAAGAGCTATCATGCCTAAGTTTGTAATTACATAACTTTGTAATTTTTGTAAAACACTTCACTAAGATAAGAAATCCAACCATGTAATTAATGTATATCTATATATATATATATAAAAAGAGGCATCTTAGCCATCTAGTTGTAGTTATTTTTCTTTTCTAGTGTTTTTTTTTCTTAATTTTTTAGGTTGTAAATATTTCATCTCTTTTGAGATAAATATGAAAAAATCCTACTCTTCTCACAGGGTTAGGTACCACTGGTTAAAATCCTGCCTTTATTAATAGGGCCAGGTGCCAGGCTGATGAAGAGCCAACTGGTTAAAATCCTGCCTTTACTAACAGGGCCAGGTGCTAGATTGGTGAAGAGCCATCTGGTTTAAATCCTAATCTTTATGAGATAAGGTGTCATCCTGATTATGTCAGTGGACAAAAACCCTGGCTCACCAAAGCTAGGTACCAGCAAGATTATGTCCCCTGGTAAAATCCTATTCTTCATGAGAAAAGGTGTCAGTATGATCATGTCATCTGACTTAAAATCCTACTTCCTTTCAAGTAGGTACTAGGATGGTTATGCCACCTGGTAAAACCCTGCTCCATGCACAAGAGCCAGGTGCCATAAGATTATGTCTTCTGGTTTATCATTTGCAAAAATTTGAAGGGAGTCATTCTCCAGCTAATTTGCCATAATTTTTAATGGTTGCATAATTAGGTAATCTTACAAAACTTATGTGTTTAAAAATATTTTCATATATTAAAACACATAAGTCTTGGGTGGATAACTAATACCCCTGGTAGGATTTAACTAAAAACATGCATTTTTTTGTTTTATTTGTTAAAACAGTTCAGGCCATTAAATTATTCAAAATTCTCAAATATTTTTGACAAAGTTATGGGTTTTCATACCCAGGATTTAAAGTTATTTGAATTAATATTTCATACATTAATTCATATAAGTCTTGGGGGGACAACTAGTAACCCTGGTACCATTTACCTGGTTGAATGGATCCTATATACATGTCACATAATGTTACATAATTTAAATACCAGGAATTTCTATTACTGGATTTATTTGTGCATTATAGGCATAATTATAGACATAAAAACCAGAGTATTTCATACCAAAATATTTAAAACAAGTACTACTACCCTTATGGGCAAGCTATTACATAACCAATACTGGTGGCTGCTTGGCTCAGGCTCCAAAAGAGGGCCCTGAAAAGGGCCAGTAGCCAATTGTTCTTTGAAACAGGTACAATTAAACATTGTTCTTGTACTACAACACACAAAAGCTAAAATTAAAGGATGCAAAAGCTGATAACAAGATAAAGACAGGGGCAGTTGAGTACATCATGGAGCCAGATCAGGTGAACTTCCACTAGAAGAAGTCTCTGATTCACCAGGTAGCCACCCAAGTTCATATGTAGGAGCATTCACCTAGGACTCCTCAACTGCATCACCATCTTTGTTAGGCTCACCTACATTATCTCCCTCCTGGTGTTGGGCTCCTTAATCATCTCTAGGCTGAGTTGCCTCAATAGGTATGGTCTCCTCGTTGGCAATCTGCTCTACCTCTCTGTCTGCCACATCTCCTACTATTGGTCCTTCTTGGTTAATGCTCTGGGCTGCTGGAAGGACTTCACCTGCTGGAATCTTAGCAAAGCTGGCAGTAATTGGTACAACCCCTTATGGATTGATGGGATCATTAGCATCACCTGAAACAAAATCATCTCCCATGGTTATGACTAAAACCAAGTCATCAAGACCTGGTGTGTTGTCAAGGAAAGTTAACTCCATACCTCTTTCCACTTGCATATCTTCATTTCCAACACCCTCTGTCTTCTCAGTCATCTGGTCTTCAATGTTGGGAGTGAAGAATTCAGTTAAAATGGGTGGCAACACTTCACCTGGGGGGCTTGTTTCTCCAATTCCAGCCTCTAGAGCCTCTTCCACCTTGGACCAGTCTAGGTTAGGATCCACATGCTTAGCACACCTAAAGCACACTAACCAGGTGTAATAGAAGTGGTTAGTGAGATCCTCCTGCATCTTCCATTTCTCATCCTTCAAAGCACCCAGCTTCTCACTCAGCTTCTTCACCAGCACATCCATCCCAGCCAAACTTGCTCTTTCTTGAGTTAGGGTGTTCTTCAGGGAGTTCTTCAGGGAGTTCTTTGCTTCGGTAAGCTCATTGATTTTTGCATCCCTGAAGGACACATCATCAGCCAGGCCAGAGGCCCTCAGCTCTGCAAGTTCTTTGTTCCTCTAGGCTTTATCCCTGGCATCTATGAGGTTTTTCTTCTCAGTTTCCAGCTATGAGATGGTCCCCTAGGCAGTCCTCAGCTCGTTCTGGACCTTTTCAATCTCCTCATTGGTATCCCTCCTCAAGCTCTCATAGTTTTGCTCGAGGGTCAGCTGCCTCCCTTCAATCTGCCTGTTTCTATCTAAAAGGCATAAACAGGCATGTGTGGCAGCTTCATAGCTCAGGGAAGTGATTAGCCCATACTTGATAGTCTGCACAAAGTAAACATGTTAAGGTTAGGCTCACTCATAAATATCTCAAATTAGTTAAAGCCCTTAAAAATTAAGAGATAAGGTTTTTACCTAAGCAAGATGGTACTCAAAGAGCTGGTTATAGACCTCCTAGCAACCAAGCTGCTTTCATCAAGGTTGGGCCCAACCAGGCCCCTGTTGGGGTAGGTCCTGGCCTCTCCAAAGGCAAATTTAACTGCATATGGAACTTTGGCACCACCATAGAAAGGTCCAGAGGAGGATGATGCTGGTGCACTAGACCACTGATGGGTGGTCATGGCTGTTGATGCTGCTGCTGCTGTGGCTGTAGCTGTTGCTATAGTAGTTGTAGCTATTGTTGTAGTAGTTGTTGCTGTAGTAGCTATTGCTGTTGTGGTAGTTGTTGCTGTTGCAGTAGTTGTAGTTACTGTTGTTGAGGTTTTTGGTGTAGCTGAAGTTAGAATGGAGGGAATGCCCATGGTTGCTAGGCTGGCAAAAGAAGTGGCTTGGAGGATTGGGATACCAGTACATGCTAGTTTACCAGCTGCAGATGAGGGGATGGCTCCCATACCAGCCTCGGGAAACCAAGGCTCAAAGCCCCCTGATTAGTGCATCCTAGGCACCCCCTGCAGGTTACCTCCACCTAAGCTCCATTCAGCCTCCTGCATTTCCCTGGCAACCTGGAGGCCAATGTCCTCTTGAGTCTTCCTCTTCTTTGCCTCTTCCTCCTCATCACTATCAATGGACACAACTTCATCCACTTTCCRTTTTCCCTTGTCACCAGGTTGATCTTGCAAGGATTGAGAAGACTGACCTCCCAGGCCTGTCCCATGGCCAAATGTTCTCCCACCATGTGGGGTAATTGGTGTATCAGCTCCTACATTTCTCTCCTCTGATGCCCCCTGATAGGCGCCAGCAGCCTGCAAGTTCTCCTGATTAGCTCCAGAAGTGCTCCTTGACATTGTAGATAGTTGTTCCTGAAAGTTCACTGCAGTCCAAGGGTCTATAGGGTTATTCCTCACCAACTGATTGAACACCTCCGGATCTATCACCAGGCTATCAAGGGTTACAATTTGATCTTTCAACACACCAGACTCTGGAGACAAGGCAGTGATGTTCCCAGTTAGAGTCCTCCTGATGTTCAGAATTGACCAGTCCAAGTTCCCAAGTGCCTTCAGTGCACATACAGCAAATGCAATTTGGTTAGTTTATACAATTAAATTAATTATGCATAAAAGTATAAATGTGCAATTAAAGGAGCAAAGGGGTTAGAAAGACTTCAAAGCAACTGAACTTACTTCTGGAGATTCTCCTGCTTAAACCACCAGCAGCCAGGTATAGCTGAACCTTCAAAAGGTCAAAGCGAGGCAACCAGTTTTTAGGGGTGGGGCTCTTTCCTTTAGACTTGGCACCATAAGCCTGAAACCATTGGAAGGTAGCTTTTTCTTTCTCTGTGGTAAGGCTGCTAGGTAAAGGGCTTTCC
The DNA here is from genome assembly GCA_008642245.1 of Bassia scoparia. Classification (NCBI taxonomy): domain Eukaryota; kingdom Viridiplantae; phylum Streptophyta; class Magnoliopsida; order Caryophyllales; family Amaranthaceae; genus Bassia; species Bassia scoparia. The sequence goes on along the minus strand of SNQN01003874.1, from coordinate 37,733 downwards.
TCTCTAAGGCTTTGTTCCTGGTAAACTCAGTCCTGGCCTGGTAAAGGTAGCGATGCTTCTCATGGAGGGGAACTCTCAACCACAGCCACTGCTGTGTCCATTTCTTCAAACCCCCAACCAGGAGATAGGAGGTAGCATATGTGTCATTTCCTCCCTTGCCAACCTCCAAGGAATACCAACCAATTTTAATTTGGGTTCCCCTGTATGCCTTCAACCAAAACAAGGTCCTGAATACCCTGGATGACATCTCTAGTTCCAGAAAAGTGCAAACCAAGATGAAGCTGATAATTCTCTGCACAGCACTTGAAGCCAGTTGTGACAGGCTGATCCCCCATAGTTCAAAAGTTCAACCATAAAAGGGTGAAGGGGGAACCTAACACCTAGTTCTAGGTGGGCTGTGTATATGGGAATCCTGAACCTGGATGGGGAGAAAGCTCTATCTGAAGGGGTTGGGACTTCAAACCAGTACCCAAAGCTGGAACTAAATCCATACAGTTCACCTGCCCTAATGTCATACCTCTTCTCATAAGCCCTATGAAGAAATTCTGTGTCAGGAGCAGTATGGGTAGGACCATCATTCTCCTTGATATCAGCCCACCTGATGGAGGTCCAGTGATGGTTATCAGGGTCAAGAAACCTGGAACTCCTGAAATTCCCTCTCTCGTCTCTAGGGGCTTTGGCTCTGGATTTGGACCACCTGTCCATGGATGGTCCTGCTTGCTCGTCCTCCTGGGTGATCATGGCCAGACACCTGTCCACCTCCTCTTTCAAACCGCTGGACACAGCCCATTGTACCTCCTCCTCTTGCAGTCTGAGGGCAGTACCAACTTCACTAGCCACACCTGACCCTCTAGTGAAGGAAAGAGTACTACTGCTGAGTCCAGCAGGGAAAGGTTCAAAGGTGGTAGGTCTTGAAGTCACACTCCTGGTGGACTGGCTTCTAACCCTCCTAATCAAAGGTTGGGAGTCCTCACTAGGTTCCTCATCAGTTAAACCTATGGAGTTCTCAGACCTATTTTGGGAATCACTATACTCTTTCGACATTCTACGCTAATCAACCACAAACCAAAGAGAAAGAAAAAGGGAAAAACGAAGAAAAAATCACAGACCACACCAGCAAAAATCAAGAAAACACTATAATTGGTAAGCATGCAAGTTAAATTCAAGTTTAAAAGAAGGAGTTACCTGATCAATTAGAAAGTGGAGATATCAGCACTTGATCAATGGGAGACCAGGAAACCCTCAAAAACTTGTCACAGACGAGAATGCAGCTACCAGGCAAGAGCTTGAAGGTTGGAATTCCAATTGCTTGCCTTGCTACAGTGAAATTGATTGCTTCGAGTCCAAGAACTGTTGATTTTCTTCTTGCTTTTCTCTCTCTCTCAAGTTTGAAATTTTTGAAGTGTGAATTGTAAAAAGTAAATAGTGAAGTYACCCGCCATAAATAGAGGAAGAAGTAACCGTCATCAATTAGCACACAATAGCCATAATTGCTCGATAGTGGAGGGGTAATCATCACGTGGCAATAAAGTTCTGAAATTAACTGCCCAAGGTTAAAATCGCCCACTAATTGAGAATCACCTGGTAACCTTGGTAGTTATATGGTCTTGGAAAGGTTCTTTGGGAAACCAAGGCCAGACCCTGGTAATACATAGACCCTGGTAGTCCAACGACCCTGGAAATTCAGTGACCTGGTAAAACCCTTTGGATATAACCCGGCCTGGGGGGGCTAGTTGTTGGTACATATTAAGCTACTAGGCCTAATATCAACCAAAGCTCATATACGCTAACCCATTGGGCCGACAACATGCAAAAATTAAGGCCCACAAGGAGTCAAATTTCCTACCACTCAGTCAAAGATGGTACATGCACAAGACACCTAATTTGGTAAGTTGTGTGACACTTGTCATTGAAAGGCTACATATGCCCATGCAAAGTGTAGTATAAAAGGCAGTCTTAGGCCACCCAGGCCTGGTTAGTTCACTTGAATAAACACTACCTACTTTCTCTCCCTAAATTATCAAACACCCTGGTAATACTCTAATACCTCCATCGAAGGGGTTGTTCCTAGGTTACCCCAGAGTAGTTCACCTGAGTTTTGTAGGTACCAGGATAGCAGGCCAAGTRCAACTCCACCAGCACCGGCTCGTTGGCCACTGTCACGTCAGCAGTACCAATTATTGTACCAACATATTATATTAAGTTGGCGAAGTAAACTAAAGCGGACAGATAGATGATTCAAATACAAAGCTCAAACAATCGTAAGGTAAAACACATTAGTAAATTAGAATTATCAACTTTAATGAATTTAAGATGTATGAATTTAATCAAATTTGTTGGTACAATATATGGTACTGTTGACGTGGCAGTGGCCAACGAGCCGGCGTTGGTGAAGATGGACCTGGTCTGCAATTCGGTTACCTGCAAAACACAGGTGAACTACCCTGGGGCAACCCAGGATCAGCCCCTTCGATAGAGGTGTCAGTATTTAACCAGGGTGTTTAATATTTTTAGAGAGAGAATGCGGATTGTGTTCTTATGAGCACTTACCAGCCCTTGGCGCCTCACATCTGCCTTTTATACCTAGACCTGCATGGTCAAAGCATTCTTAATCCTGACAAGTGGCTTATACTTATACCAGGGTAGGTGTCTTGCATGTGCCCAACTTTGACCAGTTGATTGGCACTTTTGACCCTCTTTGGACTATAGTATTTCGTACTCAATTAGGCCCAATGGACTAGTTTACATGGGCCTTGGTTAATATTGGGCCTGGTGGCTCAATAGATACCAACAACTAGCCCCCATCCAGGCCTGGTTATGTCAGGAGGACTTTACCAGGTCCTGGATTTAATAAATTATTGAACCGTGTCAGCTCATTTTTTACCAGGGGGTAGCCCTGGTTCATTAGTGATTCTTTCTGAGACCATGTACCTTTTCCAGTTCACCAGGCAAACCTCGATTTATGGGCAGTTTTAATTTGTGGCAGTTTGTTTTTTCAGAACTTTATTGCCACAACATCATTACGCACCTGCTAGTGGGCAGTTAATGCGTTTGCGTGCGGAATAAGTGACGGTTACCTCTCCTATATTTATGGCGGGTCACTTCCATCCGTTTCTCTTTTAATTCATTCTTTCAAACCTTCAAAATATTTTAGAAAGTGCAAAAAAGGAAACACAAAGAACAAACCTCTCTGGACTTGAAACACATTCTCAGAACAACGAGATTTTTAGCAATTCTTCTAGGCAATTGCAGCCCTTGTTCGTGACAAGCTCATTGGGAGACCATTTTCCTGTTCTTGAGCAAGTGCTATTGTTCCCACTTTTTATCAATCAGGTAATTTCTCTCCCCCTTCCTTGCTTGAATTCAACTTGCATGCATTCTAGTTATTAGCTTTTCCTTGATTCCGTCTAGAATAGTTTGTAATTTTGCTTTGTTTTTTCCCTTTTGCATTTTTTGGGCTTGTGATTTGAACAATTTAGAATGTCGGAGGAGTATAGCGATTCCCAAAATAGGTCTGAGGGTTCAGTTGCCCTGACTGATGAAGAACCCAGTGAGGACTCTCAGCCTTTGATAAGACGGTGTAGAAATCAGCCTGATAGGAGCGTGACCTCTAGGCCTAGCCCTTCAGAGCCTGCCCCAATTAGGCCAAGTAGCAGCACCCTTCTATTACCAGGGGGACTGGAACGGCAAGTGGTTCCAGCGTTCCCTTTAGGCTTCAGGATTTGCAAGTTCAATGGGTTGTCTCTACCGGTCTGAAGGAAGAGGTGGACAGATGTATTGCTATAATTGTCCAGGAAGATGAGCAGGCTGGGCCATCCAAGGACAGGTGGTCTAGGGCTCGTGCTAAAGCCCCCAGGGATGAAAGGGGAAATTTCAGGAGCACCAGATACCTGGACCCTGATAACCACCACTGGACATCCGTTAGATGGGCTGATCTCAAGGAGAATGACGGCCCTGCCAACTCTGCCCTGGACCCATACTTTCTTCAAAGGGCTTATGCAAAAAGGTTTGATGTCAAGGCTGGTGAGTTATACGGCTTTGTTTCTAGCTTTGGGTACTGGTTTGAGGTCCCTAACCCCTCAGACAGGGCTTATTCACCACCAAGATTCAGAATCCTCATCTATGTTGCTCACCTAGAATTAGGTGTTAGATTCCCTTTGCACCCCTTTATGGTCGAACTGCTTAAAATGTGTGGTATTAGCTTGTCCCAACTAGCTCCAAGTGCTGTGTAGAGAATCATAAGCTTCATCTGGGTCTGCACATTTCTAGAGCTTGAGATGTCAACCAGGGTGTTTAAGACTTTGTTCTGGTTGAAGGCGTACAGAGGAACCCAGATAAAAACTGGCTGGTACTCCCTGGAGGTTGGAAAGGGTGGTAGTGATACCTATGCAACCTCTTACCCACTGGTTGGTGGCTTAAAAAAGTGGACACAGCAATGGCTGTGGTTGAGGGTACCTTTACACGAGAAGCACCCATACCTTTACCAGGCTAGAACCGAGTTCACCAGGAATAAAACTCTTGAGAGGAAGGCTCTTTCCCCAAGCTGTCTCACCACTGAAAAGGAAAAGGCCACCTTTGAATGGTTACAGGCTTTTGGGGCCAGGTCAAAAGGTAAGAGCCCTACCCCAAAACGCTGGTTACCTCACTTTGACCTTCTGAAGGTGGAGCTTTATTTGGCTGCTGGTGGGATAAGCAGGAGTGTCTCCAGAAGTAAGTTCAGTTGTACTGAAGTCTTTATAACCCTTCACTTTTTCTCTTGCACATTTACATCTTATGCATAACTGATTTTTGGCTTTGTAGCACTAACCATGTTTCTTGTGTTATATGTGCAGTGGAAGCTTTGGGYAATCTAGACTGGTCAGTTCTGAATTTGAGAAGGACTCCAACTGGAAACATATCTATCTTATCTTCTYAGTCTGGTGTCTTGAGGGATCAAATTGTGACCTTAGACAGTCTAGTGATTGACCTAGAGGTGTTCAGCCAACTGGTGAGGAGCAAGCCTACTGACCCTTGGACTGCAGAAAATTTTGAACAACCACCTACAACCATGTCAAGCAGTACCTCTGGAGCTGGCCAAGACATTCCACAAGCTGTTGGTGCCTCACAGGGAGCATCAGAGGAGAGGAGTACACAAGCTGACACCTCCACCACTCCCCAGGTTGGAAGGAGGTCCAGGGCTCCAGCTCCCACTGGGAGTGGAGGCAGATCTTCATCTGGCTCTGCCTTCAGGAKCACTAGGAGCAYGCTCAGGATGCCTGACTTTGGGGCTCTTAGGAGCACCATTTCCCCACCACCTGTAAGAAGGAGCCCCTCTCCCATTGAAGGGGGCAGAGTTATCCACAAGGGTGGTGCGACCATAGTGGTACCAGCTGGTCATGGTCCAGGTTTAGGTGGTCAGTCCTCCCAACTACAGCAGGATCCCACTGTTGACAAGGGAAAAAGGAAGGTAGATGAGGTAGTGTCTGTTGATAGTGATGAGGAAGAGGAGGCTAAGAAAAGAAAGACACAAGAAGATATAGGCCTCCAATTGCCACTGAAATTCAAATGGCTGAGTGGGCGCTCAGGTGGGGTGACCTGCAAGGGTGCCTGGGATGCACCAGATGGGTGTTCTGAGCCTTGGCTGCCGAGGCTGGTACAGGTATCCCCTTGTCTGCCACTGATCATCCAGTCTGGACTGGTGTTCCTTCTTCCCGAGTCATTCTTCTGCTAGTCAGAGCCATGAGCCTTCCTTCTTTGCAGACCTCATTTTTCCCATCAACTTCAACCATTCAGCATCTACTTCAGCAACAGCAGTTACTACTACTACATCAGCAACAGCAGTAACTTACTTCAGCACAAACCAATTCCAGCACAGCACCACAACAGCAGCAACTCAACAGCAGCAGCAGCAGCAACTACTCACCAACCACAAAGTGTCCACCACACCAGCATCACCCTCTCAGGACCTCACTATGGGGGTGCCTTGGTCCTTATGCAGTGAAATCTGCTTTTGGGAAGCCAGGACCTATCCCAATAGGGGCCTTTCTGGTCCATATTGGGAAAAGAGCCTGGTTGCCAGGAACTTCTCTTCCATGCATCTTCTCCTATGATGCCCCTTCATGGATGATGATAGGGTGCAAACCACCTCTTTGAGTACTACCTGGCCAGGTAAATGGCACTTTCTCTTTCAGTCATTGTCTTTTTCCATTGTGTTATCTACATTATATTAACATACATGGTATATGTTCTATGCAGACTGTCAAATATGGCTCATCACTTCATTGAGCTATGAGGCTGCCCCCACTCCTGCTCCTGCTTTCAGACAGAAAGCAAATTGAGGGAAGGCAGCTGGCCCTGGAACAAATTATGACAATAGAGAAGGGCTACTCATGCAGAGGTTGAGAGAGTTCAGAATGAGCTTAGACTGCCCAGGAAACCATCTCAAAGGCTGGTTAATAAAAGAAAGACCTGATCGAGGCCAGGGAAAGGCTCAGAGGAACAAGAATTGGCAGAACAGGAGCTCAAGCCTTGCTGATGATGTGACCTTTAGGACCACAAAATCATGAGCTTAATGAAGCGAAGACACTCTGGAGAATTCCTTATCCCTGGAAAACAGCCTGGCAGGGATGGACATGCTGGTGAGAAGTTGAACGAGGAGTTGGTGTGCTGAGGAATGAAAAGCTAGAATTCAAGAGGATCTCACCAACCACTTTTACTACACCTGGTTGGTTGCTTCAGATGTGCAAAGCTGTGGACCTAACCTGGATTGGTCCAAGAGTAGAAGAAGCCCTAGAAGCTGGGATTGGTGATATAAGCCCCCCAGGTGAAGTGTTACCACCAGTCCTTGCTGACTTCTTCAACCCAGCTCTGGAGACAGATGACGGTTCAACAGAGAGCTGTAAGAGAATGCAAGTGGAAACATAGATGAATAATCCTATCTTTTATATACACCTGTCTGGATTAATTATAACCATAAGGTGTAATTGTATTCAGTGATGTAATGACCCTGCCAAGATGCCAGGACTGAGCAGTGAACTACCAGCCTGCGAAGTTCCACAAAGGAAGGTCTTCCACCAGCACAGAGCACTAACCAGGAAGGTCCAGTAGTGGGTGATGCGTGATAAGGAGGTAGAGCAGAGGTGCCCATAGGAAACATACCTGAAATGGCTGCTCAGCTTGGAGATGATCAGGGAGCCCTTCACCAGGAGGGAGAGAATGCAGGAGACCAACAAAGATGGTGATGCAGCTGAGGAGTCCCAGCTGAATGCCTGCTAGGAACTCGGGTGGCTACCTGGTGAATCGGAGGCTTCATCAGTGAAGCTCTCCTGATCTGGCTCCTGTGATGTACTCATATCCCTGTCTTCTCCTCTGTTTTTTCAGCTTTAAAACAAAAACAATTGCTTTGACTGTATCTGTAACTTTGAACAATATGTTTATGCTTTTTATTTGAAAAACAATTTGGCTACTGGCCATGTAAGGGCCCTCTTTTTGGAGCCTAAGCCAGGCAGCCACCATGTATGTAACAATTGCCCCTAAGGGCATACTATTTCTGCAACCTTTTGGTATGATTATTCTTAGTTTTATGTCTAAAAATATGTTTTTAATGCATACATAAATCCATAGAATAATTTAAATCCGTATTTATGCTATTAGCAAACATAAATAGTGACATTTTGACCAAGTAATCAGTACCAGGGTACTTGTTGTCCCCCCCAACTTATATGAATTTAGAGTAAAAAATAAATTCAAATAAGTTGTTTAAATCTCGAAATGAGGAAAAAAATTTGAAAAAAGGTTGCATATAATGGTGTAATGTTGTGTAAACAAAAATATGCATGTTTTTAGTTAATCCCTTACCAGGGGATTATTGTCCCCCCAAGACTTATTTGATTAAATTATTAAGGTATAATTTAACCATATAAGTTTCTTGTTTAGAATTACATCTATGCAACCATTAAATATATGCAATTTACCTGGAGGATGATTCTTTGAAAATTTTACCAAAAAAACATAATCTAATGGTACCTGCTTCTTGTCATAGAGCAGTTACTAGGTCATACCTACCTAGCACCTATTTACAATGAAAATAGATTTAAATCAGATGACATGCCATGCTGATACCCTCTATCTCATAAAGATTAGGATTTTAACCAGTGCTCTTCACCAACCTGCACCTGACTTGTAGAAGAGTAGGATTTCATCAGTGGTTCTTCACCAACCTGGCACCTACTCTGTAAAAAGAGTAGGATTTTCATCAGGTGGTTCTTCACCAACCTGCACCTATCTCGTAGAAAAGAGTAGGATTTTTGATATTTCCTCAAAGAGGTAAAATATTTACATCCTAAAAAGATAATAATTATACAAAAAATAGATAGCCAAATAATATCTACCAGAGAGCAAAAAATGCCTCTTATATATAATATATATATATGTACATTAATTACAATGTGTACTTTTACCCTATCTTAAGAAAAGGTGAGTACTATGAATTACAAGACTTGCAGTCTAAGCATAATACCTCCTGAGTTGATCTGATTCCATATACTTGGCAATTCAGTGCATCCAGCTCCATCAGCTGTAAGTACCAGCATACTTGGGAATGAATTGATAGGGTCCCTCCAGTGCAGAAAGCTTGCATGAATGCCAGCCTTCTGAACTGCTGCTGACTTTTTAGCATAGATCTCCCACTGCAAGGGGCCTTTGTCTGACTCTCTGTTATAATACTTGGCACCCTTTGCATATAGGCTGCATGCTGGTTGCTGCATCCTCCCTCACTCTTCCACCAGTCAAGGCGTTTGATAAGATTTGGCCATTTTGAGACTGGTTTATTGTGAGAGTCTGAGAGATGTGGAGCCAACTTCAAAGGAATCAGGGCCTCTGTTCCATATAACCAGGGTGTAAGGTGAATGTCCAGTGGACCTTTGACTGTGGTTCTTAATGACCAAAGACACCTGGGAATTCCTAGACCACAGACTTTTTTACATCTAGCTTCTTCTTCAACCATTCAGAATCTGCTTATTTGCGCTTCTGCAACCCATTGGATTGTGGTGACAAACTGCTGAAAATGCAACTTTGATCTTGAATGAGCCAACCAAGCCTTCAAATGATCATTATCAACTGTCTCCATGATCAAACACATACAACTAATGTCCATACCTTAGCACATTTTGCCACAAGAATTTTCTGACATTCTTTTCTGAGATGTTGGATAAGCCTTCAGCCTCAATCCACTTGCTAAAATAATCTACTACAGCAACAATCAACACCTTTCCACCTGTGCCTGGGAAAAGCCCCAGGATGTCAACCCCCATTGAGCAAATGAATAGGATTAAGGATTGGATGTAAGTCATTTGCTGGCTGGTTGATGGATGTGAGAAATCTTTGACATTATCACATCAGTTACCATCTTGACAAGTCTGCATCATGGTTGGCCAATAATAGCCAGACCGAAGAGCTTGTGGAACCAGGGCTCTGGCCCCACATGATGCCACAGATGCCTTCATGAATCTCTAGGATGTACTCCTTCATCAGCATCAACACACTTGAGAAGAGGTTGTGAGGTGTAGTCTCCTGTACATCTCTCCATGAATCATGGTATACCTCTGAGCTGCCAACTTGACCTTCCTTGCATGTCTTTGTCAGCAGGTAATGCACCATGTTCTTGTTGCTTTATGCTCAATATCTGCATCCAAAGGGTGGAGTCCCACCTGGAAGACATACATGGACTCACACTCTGTGCTCTTTTAGGTAGCACCTCTATAAAAACAGACCTGGTCAGGTTTGGAAAGTGGTAGTTGCCAACCTGGCAATGCATCTGCCAGATATTTTTCTTCTCTGGTATCAAACGGACTCCTATGTATTGAGCTTCGAAGCCAGTTCTTTCATTTTGGTGCAATAGGCTTGCAAAAGGCTCTCTGACTTCATACTCCCCCTTATACTGGTTAGCAACTAGTTGGAATCAGTCATAAACACACTTGGTTGCACCAATAGATAGACAGAGTTGCAATCCTGCTATGGCAGCTCATAATCAGCTTCATTATTTGTAGCTTGAAACCTAAATTCATGCATACTCATGAATCCTTCTTCTGGTGAAAGTAATACCACACCAGCTCCAGATGCACCATCAGTTGACGAACCATCGGTGTAGACTATCCACGGATCTATTTGTATAGATTCTTCCTCATAGCTCGAACATTCGGCTAAGAAGTCTGCCAATGCTTGTGCCTTTATGGCTGTCCTAGGCTGGAAACTGATCCCAAAACCAGTAAGTTCAAGTGCCCAATTTGTCAATCTGCCAGATTTTTCCAACTTCTCAAGAGATTTTTCCAAGGGTAGGTCAGTTAGAACAACAATTGGGTGAGCATCAAAGTACGGCCTTAACCTCCTTGCTGCTATAATTATTGCATAGGCAGGCTTTTCGATCATTGGATACCTGGTCTCTGCCCCTGTTAGTGCATGGCTCACAAAGTATACAGGTTGTTGAATCTTATCCTGCTCTCTTAGTAGGACCGCACTCACAGCTGTCTGACTAACTGCGATATACAGGAAAAAGGTCTCACCTGGTTGTGGCCTGGCCAAGGTTGGCAGCTTCGTCAGGTGATCCTTGAGCTGGTTGAAAGCTTTGTGCTGCTCTGGTCCCTAGTTGAATTCCTTGTTGCCCTTGAGGATCTTGAAGAATGGTTGTGACTTCTCGGATGACCTGGCTATAAACCTGGATAATGCTGCCATTCTTCCAGTCAGCCTTTGTATATCCTTGATGCTTCTTGGTTCTGGCAAGTCTAGTGCAACCTTCACTTTATCACGATTGGCATCAATCCCTCTTTGGCTAACCATAAACCCTAAGAACTTTCCAGACTTTAAACCAAAGACACATTTCTTTGGATTAAGTTTAACCTGGTATTTTCTTAAGTTTAAAAATGTTTCTTTGAGATCCTTCGTATGATCTTCTGGATGGATACTCTTGACTATGGCATCATCAACGTATACTTCCAGATTTCTGCCCCTCTGAGTCTCAAAGACCAGGTCCATCATGCGTTGGTATGTGGCACCATCATTCTTGAGCCCCAAGGGCATCATGATGTAATTATAGACCCCACAGCTGGTAATGAACGCTGTCTTTTGCTTGTCAGGTGGATACATGTGTATCTGGTGGTATCCTGAAAAGGCATCCATGAAAGAGAGTCTGGCATGACCACTGGTTGAGTCCACCAGTTGATCTATCCGTGGCAGAGGATAGCAATCTTTTGGGCAAGCTTTATTCAAATCTGTGAAATCTACACACATTCTCCAGGTGGCATTTGGTTTCCTTACCATAACCACATTTGCTAACCATTCTGGGTAGTGGCACAATTCCACAAATCCTGCATTTAGCAACTTGTTGACCTCTGCCTCAATTGCTTGATTCTTCTCTGTGGAGAAATGTCTCTTCTTCTGTTTCACAGGCTTCTTGGCTGGATCAAGAGAAAGGTGGTGTGATATTGCCTCAGGATCAATCCCAGGCATATCATCTGCTGAATAGGCAAACACATCTTCATGAGCTCTGAGCAGGTTAATCAGGTCACACCTTTCATGAGCCCCCAGGTCTGATCCAATCTGGACCATCCTGTCAGTGTTTTCTACCAGGGGAACTGATTCTGTGCCTTCAACAGGTTGTGGCAGGGCTACCCTGTCCAATTCAATCAATGGTCCAGTAGAAAACTGAGCTGATTCTTGAGACTGAGTTGTTTRTGGTCCGGTGACTTGAACCACCCTCTTCTTCAAAGGTTGTGGATTAGCTCCAGCCTCCATTTCATCTACCTGCCTTCGGAGTTTGTCTGAATCTTCCTTCCTTGATGTTTTTACCAGGGCTAGTTGGCATGACCTAGCTGCTATTTGCGAGCCTTTCAACACTGCAACTTTACCACAATCTGATACGTATTTAAAGCATAGATGATATGTAGATGCTACACCCTCGAAGGCACCCATGAATGTTCTGCCCATAATGATGTTATAAGGTGAATAGGCTTCCACCACCTGAAACCTGATCATTACAGTTTTACCTAACTCTTCATCTCCCAAGGTGACTGGTAAATTAATTTCACCTTTAGGAAGGATTGAGCTTCCAGAGAAACCTATTATGGGTCCTGATGTGGGTTCCATGTTTTTATCTTGTAATCCCATTTTTTGATAAACATGGTAATACAGGACATTTACAGAACTACCCCCATCAATCAGGACTTTATGGACTAGGTGGTTGCATACTTGGACTGAACATATCAGGGGATCATTATGAGGCTTGGACCAGCTCTCTCTTCTCTCTCTCTGTCCAAAACTAATTTCAGGAATATCAAACATTCAGACTGATAAGAATTGGACAAACTAGCTGTTCTACCTTATTTTTCAGATGTTTCTTGCATAGTAGTCCCTTGCCTCCCTCCTTCTGTTCTCTTTTTTTTCTCCTCTGTGGCCAAAGATGACAGAAAATTTCTTGATTGCCTCCTGGGCTGGTATCTCCTTGGTGGCTCTGTCTGTCTCCTTTTTGACCCTGGTCTTTCTCCTCTTGATCTTTGGCAAATTTCTTGTACTGAGCAAAGAATCCCTTCTGATAGGTCCTCAATGTTTTCTTAGCTGACACAATCTCAGTGAGTGGCCAGGACACCATGGAAATTCACATATTTGTTGGGTCTTTCCACGCTGACTTTTTGGGGGTTTGATCCATTTATCCTCTCCCTTGTGAGTCATATTTCACTGCCCTATTGTCAGGGCTCTGCCCCCGCCTAGCAAGGGGCGTACCTCAGCTTCAGTGTCATGGAGTTGAGCCAGGAATCCGCACTGAGTGAGCGTTGGGGTGTGTTGTCGAATTGAGGGGATCGCCACCGTGCCTATATAGGTTATTCACGGACCCCGACAACATTGGTGCCAATAACTAGTGCCCCACAAAGGTCAGTAACCAAGTCGTGGGTCGGGACATGTACGATATTGATTCAGTAATCCCAATCGCCCGCATGTAGCGGCCTCTACTCGCGTCTCCATTGTAGTTCCATAAACATATAACAATTGAATGTCAAGTAAGAAACTTGATTGATTCTGACTTGCAAACGCACTAATTACTAGGTGGTTGCTAATGTACAAACCAAAAACTTCTACAATGAACAAGGCGATCACTTGATGTTAGTCAATATTAATAAGTGCTTAGAAAACCGGTCGTCCATGATTATCTGACTTTAATGTGATAGCAATTGAATTCCGGTCTTTTTAAGCAATATATACAAGTGGATAGAATTTATATACATACAAGACATGAAAAACAAAGGTTAGAGCAATGATAATATTATGTTGTCCTTCTCACCTTGTCGCTGCAATAAACAACAAATCGTTAGAAACACTAAAAGGACGTCCTGGATCGGACTTACTAATCAAAAGACAACAAGAAACACTGTGCAGTTATTGCAATAAACGAGACTGCATAATAAGAATTGTGCACCAAGGATAATGATAATCAATAATATATAAGTGTTTATTGACCAAACGAATTGAAAACATGAGTGACAATCCTTACTCTTATTTACCCATGAATCAATCTTTAAAAGGGAGTTTTCTACATGTCTTGATTTAATTGACCCCGACTCGCGCAATAAAGAATTAGTCAAATTAAAAGTGACAAAAGGCCGAATTAAGTAGAGAAATCAAAAAGATTTTAGTTGAAGTTGTATCCATCTCAGATTTATACCCTTATGTTTCGCATTTGTTTGAATCGAACAGAATCGGCATGCTATCAGAACCTGCAAAGAACGAATGTCGTTTAGAGTGTTCTGAGAGAGTCTGAGACGATTTGAGAAATCAGTAATCAGAGACCCAGTAAGAGAGCACACGAATAGAAGGTCTTGAAATACCGTGTGTTTCTGGACTGAGCAAGGCAGGCATGTATTTAAGCACGAGGGAAAAAACGAGGGTCGCAAAACCCATGCCGTATACTCAGACAGGAACTGGTATTACAGTGCTGCGTATATACGCGAAGGGCTGCGTTATACGCTAAGGGTAGTACGCAGTGACCTGCGTATACCGGCAAGCGGCTGGTACTATACGCAGCCCTTTATACGCTGCCTATGGTCTTATTCGTTCCAAAACCTCGAAATATTTGATTTCCTCCGATTTTAATCTCGTGATTTCCTTGATTCGACGCACCTAGACACCCTTGCTTCCAAGCAAGGATTCTAGAGTGTTCAGAAGGTTCCACGTATTTCCGGAGTATTTTTTGTGTATTTGTATTTTTTTTTGGTATTTTCTGCTGTATAAAAACTTATAAAAATCATAGAAAAATGAGAAAAATCAGAAAAAATAATCTAAAAATTAGCTGTGAGCTCAGAGAAAAATGTGAAGAATGTTGATGAAAGTGGAAATTATGGAGATCACCAATATTATAAAAAATCCTAAAAAATAGAAAGAAAACTAAAAATAGAATAATTAATAATAAATAGAAGAAAATGTTTTTGCCCTTTATTTGTCCTTTGCTCAATAGTTCCGAGTATGACCCACGTATTTTCAATTTTGTGAGTTCAAAGCATCTTTTCTGAGTCAAACAATCGCGAGACGTGGATGTTTCATCACTGATCTTTGGGGAGACACATTAGTGTTCTACCCCTATCTTGTTGAGGGGGGTAAACTTTCGAAAATTGGTGGAAGTGGTGCTGATGCCTTCTCCTTTCTTTTCTTCCCTCCTCTCTTTTCGGATTTTGGCAGTGGTTGGTGACTTTTCTCCTTTTTTGAGCTGCGTTCCACCTGTGCGTAGTCTTGTTGAACTCCTCCAGGTGATATACTCATCTGAGATTCGCATTGCCTGGGCCAGGGTATCCACCTTTGACTTGGTGAGGTGGTCCCTGAAGGCCTGTCAAGACATACTGCAAAGCCATGATACCACTCAGGTTTTGACTGGAAACCATTATGCTCCTTTTAACCTGTAAGTAGTCACGCAGACTTCATCTTACCTTTTTACAACATGAGCTCACTGAAGATTTTCCTTCTTCTACCACTTATAAAATGATTCTGAACTGATCCGCCAGGTCAAACGAAGCTAGAACACTACCAGGGGATATATTCTAAACCAGGCTCGTGCAATTCCTGTCAAGTGGTAGGAAATACTTACACCAGGTTGCATCCGTAAATTCTCCCAAATACATATGTCCCTCATAAAGGCCACATGATCCTCGGTCCCCAGTACATCAATTAATGTGGCCTGGTATTTTAACTTTTGTGACGAGCTCTCAAAATTCCTCATAAAGTGATGAGATGGATACCTGATTTCAGCAGTGCATTTCGGTTTGACCAGGAGATGCTCCTGTTGCTGGTTGACCTTTGAAGGACCTGCGTCTCCCCAGCCTTTGAAAGCTGAGAGGCGATTTGCCAAGCCTATCTGTGGACCCTGATCGTCAGGCCTGGTTGCATGTCCAGGCCTGGTAGTCTGCCGATGTGTATCAGCAGATTCCCTACGTTCGAGATTCAGGTCTGAGTGTTCCTGATCGGTCTCGACGCACAGGACTCGCATATCTTACCTCAGGCCCCATACCAGCTTCATCTGGTTTGTCCTCCATCGACGGTGATAATCCGCATGATGGTGAGGAGGAAAGATGTGGTGACGAGTAATTCAACCGCCTTCTGACATGCGGTCGTGGTGGTCTATCTGCACCGTCCACCTGGTCATGGTGTCTCCTGGTTGAACGGCTTGGTGTGGGCAGGTTTGGACCATAAAAGTCATTGCCTTGCGTGGTTCCCACTCCCGAATTGAAGTGTTTCCAGCATAACCTGAGGATGCCAAACCAGCACGTCTTAGGATGTTTCTTGCTTGCTCCACCTAGTCTGGGCTTGGTGGAGTCGAATGATCTCGTGTTCTCCAAGAGGGAGGAGGTTCTTGTTGATGAGTTCCACCTGTTCCTACTGACCATGTATTCTGGTTCCTCGGGCTTTGTGGTGGATAATTATGAGATGGTGGTGGCATTGAACCCCGGCTTTCCCGGTGCCTTGCTGACCTGGTGCGTCTTGAGGAGCGTCTCCTTGCCGTGGATGATACCTCCTCTGGTCTCCTAGGGTCAGCTCTGTCGCCATGCATCATCTCCTGGTTGGATGCATCCATCGTTCACTTCACTCGATATGTGACACTACGACCCTCCTTCTAGCGCCAAATTGTTGGTACAATATATGGTACTGCTGACGTGGCAGTGGCCAACGAGCCGGCGTTGGTGAAGATGGACCTGGTTTGCAATCCGGTAACCTGCAAAACACAGGTGAACTACCTTGGGGCAACCCAGGATCAGCCCCTTCGATGGAGGTGTCAGTATTTAACCAGGGTGTTTAATATTTTTAGAGAGAGAATGCGGATTGTGTTCTTATGAGCACTTACCAGCCCTTGGCGCCTCACATCTGCCTTTTATACCTAGACCTGCATGGTCAAAGCATTCTTAATCGTGACAAGTGGCTTATACTTATACCAGGGTAGGTGTCTTGCATGTGCCTAACTTTGACCAGTTGATTGGCACTTTTGACCCTCTTTGGACTATGGTATTTCTTACTCAATTAGGCCCAATGGACTAGTTAACATGGGCCTTGGTTAATATTGGGCCTGGTGGCTCAATAGATACCAACAAAATTAATGTTATGTATGCCACAATAGATTAATTTGACCACTATGTGAAATTGTTGAATTGATCATGGTTATTAAATATACCTATCCATATCCAATTAAACAATCTCTTGATAGTATGTACGTACAGATGACGTAAAATATAGATCGAAATCATCATCCAGCACAATATCAAAACATACTCATACCAATCATTAACTAATTGGCTCTTAATGATATATTTAAATCACTAAATTAATAATCTAGTAGTATGTAGGTGCGTACCTTAATGAAACATATAAGATGTCATCCACCCGACTTGATTGATTTAATGCCGATTTAATGCTAATATGCTCAGTTGGTTAGATTCGTGCTGATAACGTGTTATGAAATAAAGGAGAAAGAGAGAAAATATGGAGAGAATTAATTGTTATTCATTCGATGATAGGGGAATACATATATATATACATGTGAGGAAGATAGGGTTTCATGGACAATAATTAACCCTCATACAATCTAGAATATTCCAGAAGATTGCAGAAGGATATAATGGACATTCACATAATATTATATCTTAATATTATATAACAATGAAAGCTTAAATATTGAATTATAGTTTAAAGTTTTTGCAATTTTGCGCTTGTATTTTTGCAGAAATTTAGGAGTATGTTCATATTTGGCTTCAATGAGGTATGTGGAGTTGTATTTTTTTTACCACATATTTAAAAGGAAAATTTCTCAACAACAACCTTTTAAGTATCGACTATTGTGAGCAACTGCCTTTTAATTTTTTTAAAACAACTATCTTTTAAGTTGCTAAAATTTGCGAACCACTACCTCTTAACTCTCTTTTACTAACTCCTTTAACTTGTGGGTCTCACATCCTTGTTTTCCCTCCATTTACATCATGTAAGTCTAATGTGTTCCTCTCACCACCACCCAAACCCACCACCCACAACGCCATTAACCCAAATCGCCGCCACCACCCACCACCCCACCAACTCAAATCGACACTCATCACCCCCAACGTTCTCCTCCATTTCACTACTCATCCCCTCACCACAACCACCCTTGCCTCATTCGCCATCTCTCTCCTCCTTGGTCGAAACCACTTCCACCCTCCATCACCATAGCCTCCCTCGTCAACCACGAGCAGCCCCCTTACAATCCCTCCACTTCCCTTCTCTTCCCCCGCGACCTTTGCCATCCTCCTCATCTTCTCTTGCTCTCTTAAACCACCACAATCACATAAAATAGAATACTCAATTAAACTATCATTCTATTTAATTTCTTTTGATAATTCAGTTTCTTATGATAATTTGCAATTGTTAATATGCTTAATTTCATGGTTAATTGAAAATTAGACTAGTTTAGATGAGTTAATGATTATTAAATAATGTCGAATTTCAAGATGATTTCAAGCCGTGTGTTATCCAATTTCTGAATACCAAAGTTTCTACCTTAACAATGGTTAGTGAGCTTTTGGTTTTGGGAGGAGTTAGGTGGGGTTTGGTACCTGCGCTAGGGTTGGGGATTTATTGAATGTGGTGGGTTAAGGCAGAGAGAGGAGAGAGAAGGGGGTGGTGGTGGAAAGAAAAAAGAGAAAAAGTGGTGGATCGGATTACCGGTGGTGGTGGAAAGAGGAGAGAGAAAAAGTGGTGGACTAGCGGTGGTGGGTGGTGGCTCCTTGGATTGTGGGTAGTGAGGGAGGAGAGAGAAAGAAAAAAATTCAAAATTGATCCCCACAAGTTAACGACATTAACAAAAATCCGTTAAGAGGCAGTGATTTGCAAATTTTAGTAACTCAAAAGGCCGTTAGTCGCAAACGTCGATACTTAATAGGTTGTTATTGATAAATTTTCCTATATAAAATGTATGTTCTTCCTTAATTCCTACGTTCTAATTCTTATATTGTGTTTTTCTTTTGACAAATATGATGGTGGATGAACTATTAGATATGTTACAAAAACAATTGAATTCTAATGAACATGTGTATTTGGTTGTTAGTGGATAAAAACGTATAACACGAAAATGGTGCTCATATTAAATGAATTTTAATACTGCGAGATGCTAATTTATAGTAAAATCCTCTGCTCATTTGATTGATCTAATACAATAAGTAACATTAATCGTCAGAAGTTTTGAAATGGTGAATGAATATCAACTCTAATGGGCGACAAAAATGGTTATTGTTAGACTATAATATGTAATATGGGCGATGAAACATTGGAAATTGTTGCCTATGTTGCCTACCATGGGTGATAAATTTTTTAAAAGTGTCGCCCAAAGAAAGGCTACAATTTTTTTTATTTGGCCCATGCTTTAAAATATGGGTGACAAAATCTTGTTTTTTTGACGCCCCAAGCATGGGCGATGACCTTGCGTCAAAAAATTATTCGTCGCCCTATGATCATTTTCTTGTAGTGCATATAATATTTTTGGATTTCTACCCTGAGCTTAAACTTTGGTTGAAATTCACGAATATAATATATACTCTATCATAAGCCTTAACCAACATAGCAAATGAATTTTAATAGCTGACCCTCAAACTAAAACTTATTGAAAATAAAATGAAGGCAATTTTGTCAGAAACCACCTTTTGTAAGGTGGTTTTTGTCACAAACCACCTTTTCCAAGCCTATTTGTCTAAAACTACCTTTTGTAGCCAATGTGTTTGTTGACCACCACCTTTGCTCGTTTTCCGGCGTTGACCGAGCACGTGCCGGTCACGTGACTTCATTAATTTGTTTTTTTTTATTTTTTTCTTTTTTGCTTTTTCAACCAAATTCCCCCCCCCCCCCAAAACCCCTTATTTCTACTACCAGTTGAGCAAGAAAGCGTCGAAACCGTTGGTGGTTGGATTGAAGAATAAGCGGTATCCTTTTGATGTAAGCACCTTCGATTTTGTGTTTTATAGGGGAAAGATTGACGAATTGAGCAAGTATGCAGAAATCATACAAGAAGTTGGAAGAACACTGAAGCCCGAAGGGTATTTGGTAGTTCACACACGAACAAATGATACTTATAGTTTACATTCGTTGATTTCTTTATTCAATTGCTGCACTTTTATCAAATCTCGTGAAATTCAAGGTTTTCATGATGATAATGATAGCTAGCGGCAGTGGTAATGATGTTGTGATTATTCGAGAGATTGTGATGAAGAAGGAAGATGGAAATTATTATGGTTCTGCATATAATAGCAAGGAGTGTTACGTTGTTCCGGGATATAAGCAAGAGATTATTCGGAATGCGGAAGAACTGATTGCGAAAGTGCCATTGAAAGTTTGAAAACTTGGATTACTTTGAAAAAGCATATACAGAAATCAAGTATTTGCTTTCAATGGTGGATATTGGTAGTAGAAATGAAGGGGTTTGGGGGGGGGGAATTTGGTTGAAAAAGCAAAAAGAAAATAAAAAACAAATTAATGAAGTCACGTGACCGGCACGTGCTCGGTTAACGCTGGAAAACGAGCAAAGGTGGTGGTCAACAAACACATTGGCTACAAAAGTTGTTTTTACACAAATAGGCTTAGAAAAGGTGGTTTGTGACAAAAACCACCTTACAAAAGATGGTTTCTGACAAAATTGCCTAATATGAATCATGTGTGATATATCTAGTTTTCTAATTTTTATTCTAAAAAAAACCATTAAAGCTTTTTGTAACTACAAAAGAATCTACCATAATCTATCATCTTTTTTTATATTCCCTTGATTTTTAATTGTTTAGTTACTAATTACATACCCGGCCTCCTTTCCCACTCTTTAGGAGATCAGATTTTATTTTCATTTTTTGTGTTTGTTTTCTCCTTTATAGAATTAGTGTTTAGAGTACGGATTTATTTTCTTCCCTTATATATGATTAGAATTTGGTATTTGTAATTTGAATGGAATATTAATATGTTTTGTTGGTACAATAATTGGTATTGTTGACGTGGCAGTGGCTAACGAGCCGGTGCTGGTGGAGTTGAACTTGGCCTGCTATCCTGGTACCTACAAAACTCGGGTGAACTACCCTGGGGCAACCCAGGAACATCCCCTTCGATGGAGGTATTAGAGTATACCAGGGTGTTTAATATTTTAGAGAGAGAAAGTAGGTAGCGTTTGTTCCAGTGAACTTACCAGGCCTGGATGTCCCAAGACTGCCTTTTATACTATACTTTGCATGAGCATAAGTAACCTTTGCTTGATAGGTGGCACATAACTTACTAGGTTAGGTGTACCATGCATGTACCAAACTTTGACTAAGTGGTAAGCACTTTTGACTCCTTTGGGCCTTAACTTTTGCATGTCCATCAGCCCACTGGGTTAGCTTATATGGGCTTTGGTTAATATTAGGCCTGGTAGCTTAATATGTACCAACAACTAGCCCCCCTCCAGGCCTGGTTATATCCAGAGGATTATACCAGGTCACTGAATTTCCAGGGTCGTTGGACTACCAGGGTCTCTATATTACCAGGGACTGGCCCTGGTTTAACAAGGAACCTTTCCAAGACCATATAACTACCCAGGTTACCAGGTGAATCTCGATTAGTGGGCGGTTTCAACCTTGGGCAGTTAATTTCAGAACTTTACTACCACGTGATAATTACCCACCCACTATCGAGCAGTTATGACAATTGCGTGCGAATTAATGACGGTTACTTCTTCCTCTATTTATGGCGGGTCACTTCACTATTTACTTTTTACACTTCACACTTCAAACTTTTCAAATTTGAGAGAGAGAAAGAAGCAAGAAGGAAATTAACAATTCCCAAACCCAGAGCAATATGTTCACTGTAGCAAGGCGATCAATTGGAATTCTACCCTCGAGCTCTTGCCTGGCAATTGCATCTTTCTTCGTGACAAGTTTCAGAAGGTTGTCTAGCCTGCCATTGATCAAGTGTTGTTATCTCCACTTCTCAATTGATCAGGTAACTCCTCTTTTCTCTTTGAACTTGAATTCAACTTGCATGCCTACCAGTTATTGTGCTTTCTTGATTTTTGCCTGGTGTAGTCTGTGATTTTTCTTCGTTTTTTCTCTTTTTCCATCTCCTTGGTTTGTGGTTGAATGGTGTAGACTGTCGGATGAGTATAGTGATTCCCAGAATAGGTCTGAGAACTCAATAGGCCTAACTGATGAGGAACCCAGTGAGGACTCCCAGCCTTTAATTAGGAGAGTTAGGAGTCAGTCCACCAGAAGTATGACCTCTAGACCTAGCACCTCAGAGCCTTCCCCTGCTGGACCCAGCAGCAGTACTCCTTCCTTCACCAGAGGGTCTGGTGTGGCAAGTGGAACTGGCACTGCCCTCAGGCTGCAGGAGGAGGAGATATAATGGGCTGTGTCCAACGGCTTAAAGGAGGAGGTGGACAGGTGTCTTGCCATGATCACCCAAGAAGATGAACAAGCAGGGCCATCTGTGGACATGTGGTCTAGAGCCAGAGCTAAAGCCCCAAGGGATGAGAGGGGGAATTTCAGGAGTGCCAGGTTTCTTGACCCTGACAATCATCATTGGACCTCTATTAGATGGGCTGATATCAAGGAGAACGATGGTCCTGCCCATACTACTCTTGACCCATAATTTCTTCAGAAGGCTTATAAGAAGAGGTTTGACATTAGGGCTGGTGAACTGTATGGTTTTGGTTCCAGTTTTAGGTACTGGTTTGAAGTCCCAAACCCTTCAGACAAAGCTTACTCCCCTCCCAAATTCAAGATTCCCATTTACACAACCCACATAGAATTAGGTGTTAGGTTCCCTCTTCACCCCTTCATGGTTGAACAACTTGAACTGTGGGGGATCAGCCTATCTCAGCTAGCCCCTAGTGCTATGCAGAGGATTATCAGCTTCATTTGGGCTTGTACTTTCTTGGAGTTGGAAATGTCAACCAGGGTTTTCAGGACCTTGTTCTGGTTAAAGGCATACAAGGGAACCCAAATCAAGACTGGTTGGTATTCCTTGGAGGTTGGCAAGGGTGCAAATGACACATATGCAACCTCCTATCCTCTGGTTGAGGGTCTGAAGAAGTGGACACAGTAGTGGCTGTGGTTGAGAGTTCCCCTTCATGAGAAGCATCCTTACCGCCACCAGGCCAGGACTTAGTTTACCAGGAATAAAGCCTTAGAGAGGAAAGCCCTTTCACCTAGCTGACTTACCACTGAGAAGGAAAAGGCCACCTTACAATGGTTCCAGGCTTATGGCGCCAGGTCTAAAGGAAAAAGACCTACTCCTAAAAATTGGTTACCTCACTTTGACCTTCTGAAGGTGGAGCTTTACCTGGCAGCTGGTGGTTTGAGCAGGAGAATCTCCAGAAGTAAGTTCAATTGCACTGAAGTCTTCATAACCCCTTTACTCCTTTAATTGCACATTTATATTTTTATGCATAATTGACTTTGATTATATAGAACTAACCAAATTGCAATTGCCATATGTGCAGTGAAGGCACTTGCGAACCTAGACTACTCATTTCTGAACATTAGGAGGACTCCAACTGGGAATATCACTGCTTTGTCTCCAGAGTCTGGTGTCATGAAAGACCAAATTGTAACCCTAGACAGCCTGGTGATAGATCCGGAGGTGTTCAACCAGTTGGTAAGAAACAAGCCTACAGACCCCTGGACTGCAGAGAACTTTCAACAACAACCTTCAACCATGTCAAGCAGTACTTCTGGAGCTGGCCAAGAGAACTCGCAAAGTGCCGGTGCCTCTCAGGGGGCATTAAAGGAGAGAAATGTAGGAGCTGACACCCCTATCACCCCACATGATGGGAGAAGGTCTAGAGCTCTAACTTCCACAGGGAGTGGTGGCAGGTCTACATTTGGACCTGCCTCCAGGATGAATAGGAGTAGGCTGAGAATGCCTGACTTTGGAGCCCTTAGAAGCACCATCTCCCCTCCATCTGCTAGAAGGAGTCCCTCCCCAATTCAAGGGGGCAGAGTTGTCCCTCCCCAACCATGGTGGTTCCTGCTGGTCATGGACCAGGCCTGGGTGGTCAGTCTTCTCAACTGCAGCAAGATCCTCCTAGTGACAAGGGGAAGAGGAAAGTGGACGAAGTTGTGTCCATTGATAGTGATGAGGAGGAAGAGGCCAAGTAGAGGAAGACACAAGAAGATATAGGCCTCCAGGTTGCTAGGAAGATACAGGAGGCTGAGTGGAGCTCAAGTGGAGGTAACTTGTAGGGGGTGCCTGGGATGCACCAATCAGGTGGCTTTCAGCCTTGGTTTTCCGAGGCTGGTATGGGTGCCATCCCCTCATCTGCAGCTGGTCAACCAGTATGGACTGGTGTCCCAATCCTCCAAACTACTTCCTCTGCCAGCCAAGCAAGCATGGGCATTCCTTCTGTTCAAACTTCAGTCACACCATCAACCTCAACAGTGGCAACTACAACTACAGCAACAGCAACAACTACCACAAAAGCAACAGCAGCAACAAGTACTACAACAGCAACAACAGCAACTACTACAGCAGCAACAACACCTACAGCAACAGCACCTACAACAGCAGCAGCATCAGCAGCCATGACCACCCATCAGTGGTCTAGTGCACCAGCATCATCCTCTTCTGTGCCTTTTTATGGTGGTGCCATAGTTTCATATGCAGTCAAATATGCCTTTGGAGAGGCCAGGACTTACCCCAGTAGGGGCCTAACTGGGCCTAACATTGATGAGAACAGCCTGGTTGCCAGGTGTAGACACCTGAAAATGTGTCTCCCCAAATGAGTAATCCGTGATGAAACATACCGCGTCTCGCGTTTGTTTCGACTCAGAAAAGATGCTTTGAACTCACCGAAGTTGGAAAATACGTGAGGTCGTACTCGAATTATTGAGCAAAGTCACTTACAAGGCAAACATATTTTCTTTCGGTTTTCTCGATAAACTCAAAGGATTTCAAAGGTTTTCAAACGAGTTACACTGGCGATTCTCGTGCTTTTTTGTTTCCATCATGTGTACGCCACATTTTTCTGAATCCGCCAATATTTTTAAATTTTTTTTCTGATTTTCTATGATTTTCTATGAATTTTGCAATGTTAAATACGCAGAATACGCAGAAAATAGTGAATAATTAGAAATACTCCGGAAATACGTGGAACCTTCTAGAAACATTCTAGAAAATCCTTGCTTGGAGAGCAAGGTGTCTAGGTGAAATCACGAATAAAATCGGAGGAAATCGAAATATTTCGAGGTTTTTGGAAAGAATAATCGAAATCAGTGAGCGTATATATACGCAGATGCTGAGCGTATATACGCTCACCAGGAGCGTATATAAGCTCACAGGAGCGTATATACGCTCAACAAGGCCATACGTTCTTGCCAAAATTTTATGCAAATGGAGAAGCGATAATACGCTGGATGAGCGTATATACGCTCCTCGCCTGCATATATATCGCTCATCCTCAGCGTATATACGCAGGGTTTTCTTGCCTCGTTTTTTGCTCCGTGCCTATAAATACTTGCTCGCCTTGCTCAGTCCGGAGGACTTCACTTCACACGACTTCACGGCTCTCACAACTTCACACCTCCGAGACACACTTCACAGACACGAGTCACGAGACACATCTATACACTCTCAAAACACTCAAACACATTCGTTTTCAATTCAAAGCATCGATTCTATTCGATTCAACAAGCGAAATAAGGGTATAAATCTGAGTTACTCAACCAAAACTTTCTTTCATCTTTTTTCAATTCCTTTTGTTCTTTTAAATTTGATTAACCATTATTTTGAGTTTTAATTCAATTAAAGCAATGTAGAAACTCACTTGTTAATGGTTTCATGTAAATATGTAGGTTTTTCTTAATATTTCATTGTTTCCTTGGTTTCTGGTTTCAATCTTCGCATTAACACTTATTATACATATTATTATTGTCAATAACAACGTGTTTGTTTGTCTCAATTAGCAATTCAATCGAAAGGCGATTCTTTGAGTTTTTATTCTAACAATTCGATTGTTTGCAGTGACAAGGTGAGGAGGGCATCATACATATTATGCCTTACTAACCTTTGTTTTCATATCTTGTTTATATATATCTTTACCACACTTGTATATATTGCTTAAACAAGACGGAATTTAATCGCTTGTCACATTAAAGTCAGATAATCATGGACGACCGGTTTTCTAAGCACTTATTAGCATTGATTACAATCAAGTGATCGCCTTGTCCATTGTAGAAGTCTGGTTTGTACATAATAGCAACCAACCTAGTAATTAGTGTGCTTTCAAAGTCAATTCAATAGGCTCTTTTGAATTCAATTGTTATGATTATGGAACTACAATGAGACCG